>JAOSBK010000205.1:34922778-34941883 GCA_027568895.1 Erythroxylum shatona | reverse complement strand
TTCGTACATCCTAAGTATTTTCGATTATACTTCATGTTGTTGTATGGTCTTTTCCGCAGTGTATTGTGAATACTCGGGCCATATGCGATCCAACAGCACGATCATACACCACTCTGCTATCCGCAAAAACATCTGCATTTTTGCAAGCTCCACCTGATGTACGTTTTTTATCTACTTGTTGTGTAGTTATTTCTCCTGTCCTCTGCTGCGTTGTTTTTAGCTACGTTGCCATTTTGCTTCATGCTTCCAACTTGTGTTGGAATCTGGTGCATGCTTTGTTCATGGACTGTTGTGATTCTGTTCATCCCAATAGAAAATATAAACATTTAATAGCTATGCCTAGTTTCACGTGAGGAGGTCTTAGTAATTGTCAAACAGTAAAGTTAGTTGAAGAAGATGAATCGTGAATAGTCACGTTATTAGTGGTGTGAATAAATTTCTTCTTCACCTATGCAGTTCTCCACTCTGCCTCGTTGCACATCTTTGGTTACATCCTTCTCTCCACATATTCCATTTCCTCAACCCAAATACTAACAGGTAAATGGTCATTGTTGTTTGTTTAACTTATTCTTCTAAATCTTTTATAAATCTTTTATAACAGTAGTAGAACACAGGGAAACCTCCACCACCATCACCGAAACCTTAGGTGCTATTAGGCGAATTCCTTGTCAAAATAAAAGAAAAGAAAATATCTTGCAATGTAAATTGAAAAATGTACTACAGAAATGAACCCCTTTTCCAAGTAAGTAAATGTCATCTGAATCTTAGTCTAGAAGTTGAAACTAATTAGAACTTAAAAGCAGCAATTTATCTTCATAAATTTAGTTGAAACTACCTTTTTTCTCTACTTCTTTTTTAGTCTGTTTGAAGATGTATTTCCACGTTGACCTACTTCCCAAAAGAAAATATTGGCCCGCATACTTTAATAATTTCAGTTATGAGTTTTTTGTCTACAAAAATGTTTGTTTTCTAGTTCTGAAGTTTTAGTTTGTGAAGTCTTTATTGTGATATTTTCTAGTTTTGGAAGATGAACTGCTCTACTGGCTCAACTTGTTAGTAGTTGTGTGTCTGGTCTTATTAATGTTTTCTCACTTTATTTTTCCAAGAATTTCCTTGGGTCGAAGGCTTTTTTAAGTGTTGACTGTAATTCTTCTGCTTCATTGTGCAGATGTAGTTTCCTACTATTATTCCTTTAGGGAATGCCATTGTAGAGGCCTTTTCTTGTTTTCATTGGTTATTTGGCCAGTTTGTAAATGGGGGATATTTGTTTTCTCTTGATTTTTTCTGCTTGTTGACTTCATTAATTTTTCTTACAATTTGTTTTAGCTGCATATGTTGCTTGTTCCTAATATGTATTTATTTTTAAAAATGCAAGATGGTTAAATTTGTTAATTATATGCAAAACTGCAAGACAGTTAACAATGGTAGATCTTTATCAAATATGGATGACGAACAAAATGCACTTAGTATGGTAAAGGAGTCAGAAGCTATAAAGGCTCTTAATCAACAGTCCGACGCTACATTTGGAACTTTAAATAATGCACCTAGCCTAGAAGAACAAGTTATTAGTACTGGTAACGTGATCTTCAAAATTATATGTTTGGACATTTAAATTTTAATATAATATTTTATATATCTATTAATTTTTATTTTTTAAATAGGAAATGCAAATCCTAAAAAACGTGGACGAGGACTAACAATTAATGCTAGACTTTCCACGAAGAAAGCTGAAGGAAAACAAATTGATGTTCAATTTCCTCCTCCGTACTATAAGATATGTGGTAAGCATGCCAGCCTTTTCAAGTCGAAAGTTACTATATGCATTCAGCAACTTGCTCCACTTCATGTCTCTAGTTGGAAAGAGATTTCTGAGGATAATAAGAAGGCAATGTGGTTATTTTTAAATGTATGTCACTTTTTTTAATTGCAATAGAGTTTAATTTTGTTGTTGCGTTGAATCTGCTTCTTAATTTTCCTAAATATATTTTTTATAAATTTTAGGATAAATTCAATTTCTCAAATTAGGTGCAATCTTATGTGATGCAACAAGTGCATGCACAATATAAAAATCAACATTATCATTTGCTCAAAAGTCATATCAAAAGCAAAGATTGCCCAAAGGATGTGGAGGAAGGTGATTGGCAATGGTTGATTGAGAATAAATGGGAGACTCTAAATTTTAAAGTAATTTTAAAATTTAAGTAATTTAACTTATTTTGTTAGTTTTTTTTTCTTTTATTAAAAACAAATTATTTATCCATTTATAGGACAAAGTGAAAGAATCACATGTAATAGGGGAAATCAAGAGATGAAATCAATTTCTGGTACAAAGTCAATTGTACAAATTGCATATAGGATGGCAAAGTTTAATTTTATTTACTTAAAATAAAAATTATATTTTTCTTAAAAAATAAGTTCCACTTAATCATTAATTTTCTTTGACTTTTCTTTTTCTTTTTTCTTTTTAAAAAGATAAAGATTATGATGAGTAGCCCGATGTTGTTAAAGTTTGGAAGGTATCATAACAAAAGCCAAATGGAGCTTGGTATGCTCCAAATGGAGAAAAAATAATAGTATAAAAGTTATAGACAAATTAGATTTTTGAAAAAAGTTAAAAATACTTTACTAAAATTTCAAATTCGTCTACACCTCTACCACTCGTTGAGCATTTTGGTCTTATCCTAGCAAGAAAGTCAAGTTATTCACACAAGTTAGATGTTAAAGAGATAACATCTAAGTCCTGAGAAAAAAGTAAACTACTAGCTGAAGTTGAAGTGGCAAAGAAACATGCAAGTGATTTACACGATGAAGTTGCAAGACTTACTGAAATCACAAAAACAAAAAAATGAAAAGATTCAAGCTCAAAATGAAAAGATTCAAGCTGATCAGGATGCAGCTATTAAGAAGCAAGTCACATAAATGAAACAAATTTAAGTTATTTTTGCACATTGGGAAAATACTACAATAATTCCTAGTTTGTTACTCAATTTTTTTGCCTTAATTGAAGATCCATCAAGTGTCACAATATCAAATACCCCAACTACTCAGGTAAGTTTATAAATTTATAAAATCTATAATAGTTAGTACCACTTCATATCATTATCATTATATAATAATTAGTACTAAATTTATAACTTAATATTTTGTAAACTAATTAACTGATTTTATTTTTATTTATTTTGTAGGAAACAAATCAATAGTGAACTTCATTCTAAAGAATAGTCTGAAAATTTTTACCTTAGAGAGTTTTAGCTTAAATTAGTACATAGTAGTTTGAGATAATTGTAATAAATAATTTTATCTTAGAGAGTTTTAGCTTAAATTAGTACGTAGTAGTTTCAGACAATTGTAATAAATAATTTTTTTAGATATTAAAATTTCCAATTTACTATATTGGAAATTAGAATTCTGTACATTTTGGTGATTTTTATATTTTTTATATATACTAATAATTTTTATTTGCTTATTTGATAATATCTTGGCACTAAAAATTCGTACCATTTGTAACAACATCTATTTTATGGCCACCAATGCAAAAAAATTTATTGATTAAGTAATTAAATTGTTAAATTTAATAATGTTATTTGTAACAAACATGAACACATTAGTGAGAAATTTATTATAACATATATTATTTATTTAGTGATAACATTATTGTAATATATAAATTTCATACTTGTGACGAAACCTGTTACATAATATAGCCACTGATGTAAATTTCTTTTACAGCTAATGTAATTCCGTTGATGACTTGATAGTTTTATTTCTGATAATAATAAAAACGTTAATGACAATACTTTTATAAGAACCAATTTTTATTATTGTGACAAAATGATGTTGACACTTTTTTTATTAAAATATTAATGACCAAGAAGTAATGGACACTAATAAAAAATATTAGTGACAAATATTTAGTCACTATTAATAATAATTTTAGTGAAGATAATGTTGTATCAATAAAATGAAGTATTGTTACAACTTTATTCGTCACTACTTTATATTATGCGTCAAAAAACTAGTCATAAATATGTTAAGTTGCTGTGATCATATAGTGTCGTTACACATTTCATAGGTAGTGATGGCACTTTTGTCACAATATAATTAAGTATTGTTACAACTTTATTTATCACTATTTTATATTATTTGTATCAACAAACTTGTCATAAATAAATACAGTTGTTATAACCATATAGTGTTATCACACATTTTATATGTTTTAGTATCGGCATTTTTGTCACAATATAATGAATTATTGTTACAACTTTATTTGTTAATACTTTATATTATTTATGTCGACAAACTTGCCATAAATAAGTAAAATTGTTATGATCATATAATGTTGTCACACATTTGATAGGTTTTAGTGTTGACAATTTTGTTACAATAAAATGAAGAACTGTTACGACTTAATTTGTTACTACTTTATATTATTTGTGACGATAAACTTATCATAAATATTTAAAGTTATTGTGACTGTATAGTTTTGTAATACATTTCACAAGTTTTAGTATCAGTATTTGTGTTACAAAAGTTTTGTATAATTGTGACCATTTCTTAAATTAGTCACTATTTCATTAGTGACGGGATGTGACGACTTCAAAAATTAGACATTATTAATAACGATGACAAATATTACTACTTTTAGTGACAATTTTTACTTTAGCTAAAAATACAATTTCTTATAGTAAGTGGTTGAACCAGAATTTTTGCAAAACTACGTCGTTCCATATTTTCATTCTCCATTCCGGAATTAATAATTTATGTCGAAAGTTTCAGTTCCTTGGTACAGATCTCAGAGCAAAAGCACAAGCTTCGATTCTTTGGATTATCAATTCTACGAATGTACTACTAAACAGCTATAGCGCTGTTGTTTTTTCCTTACTTGAAATCTGGATCGCTTAGGATAACTTTGGGGCAGTAACTTGGTAATCAGTGGATTGTTGTAACTGATAGTTTAGCATTGCAATCATTCAGAAAAATGGAGGGTCATTGTTAACAATGTTGAACTGAAGGAACTACTGCAGTTTGTAATGTGAGGCAATACTTCTGTACTCTGTCGTTGATATGTTTGTGGAAACACCTGATATATTACATAAAGAGCTTTGGAAGCAGAACAAGAATTCTAATCATTTGCTAAATTTAGAGGATTCTGTCATGACAAGCGTTGGGAATCTCTGGTTCAGATAGTATAAAATAACACTGGGATAGAATATTCATTGATTATATGGACTAGTCAAGCGTGGCAGAGGAAGTGGCTTAGGAGAACACCTGCTCTTTTTATCAAGACAACAGTCGGTACCCACAGCGATTATAATAACCAAAAAAGAATTGCTACAACACAATATTATAGGTCTGATTGTTACTACTCGCAACTAGATTTCCAGACATCGATATACAAAAACAGAAGGACCAACGTAACCAATTGTGTTTCTATATATATGGTAAAAACAAAGACAGCAAAACACAGCCTATTAATAGCTGCCGAGAGAAGACAGAGATGAAAACTTCATGTGTTTCTTGTAACAACTCAGGATCCTGCTCAATGCAAGGGCTGTCCTTGTGAGCACAAATTAATTCCATACACGCTGACAAAAAGAAGTGTTTACCACTTGTTTTTAGGCTTCAACAAACACTGGTGAGGATATAGGTTATAGAGAGTAAAATCTAGTAAGGCGTATTTACACACTGAATTTATAAACAAGTTGAGCGAAATCTTATACCATTGGTAAAACCACTAGATTTCAAGCTTTGGTGAACCTTTTGTGATATACAAAGAAATATAGTGATAAATTGAAGCTAATCAAGCATACATTTGGGAATTAATAATTAAGAATAATTTTGCTTACTTCAATAGGAGCAGGTACACAGAATCTGAAGATGAGGGAGAAGGACAAGCACAACCATCTCCCTAGAACTTAAACAAAAACATTTTAGAAATCTCAACATAATCCCACCCTACATTTTTTTTTATTCGTTTTGTTTTTTTCTTAGAGATAAGTCCACTGGATAAACGCAATGACAGCATCATAATTAAGCAATAACAGGCAAGCACGATACCAAAAAAAAAAAAAAAACAACGATCACAGAGCAAATTAGTTTCACTTGGAGATTTGCGCGGCAGCAATATCTTGGGTTTTCCTGAAGAGCTTGTGTTGAATGTGCTGAGAGAAAGTACGAGGAGGGAATAACGCTGGCTCCGACTCCGAGACAACCTCCGGCAACGGTTTGAGAATGATTTTCTCCTTCGGTGGCTCGCAGAAGACTGCCCATGAGATTCTCACCTTCTCTTTGTTCACGAGTCCCCTGTGTAGAATGCTCTTGTACTTACCATTGCTCAGTATCTCAACGGTGTCTCCTACGTGCATGATGATGGAGTTTGGGACGCATTTTGCCGTCACCCACTTACCTTCCTTAAATAGCTGGAGTCCTGGAACCATGTTATGGAGTATGAAAGTGAGTGCACTCACATCGGTATGAGCTTCCACACCTAAGGCCAGTTCTGGTTGTGGACACTTTGGGTAATAGTTGATCTTCATTTGAAGTAAGAGTTCTTCGAGTCCTCCAACCTCTTTTTCTAGCCTTTCTTCTTCCAATCCCAATCCCAGTGATAGTACCGAGAGAATTTTTGTTGCTAGACCTCTGAGTAGCCTTGCATATTCGCAAGTCACCTCTCTGTTATGGATATTAATCAGATTGCAATGATTTTCCAGAATCATGATTTGGTCAAGAAAATTACCATTCGTGTTTAAAGTTAAAAAAAGTATAGTCGTGAGACAAAGATGGTGCTA
Organism: Erythroxylum shatona; assembly: GCA_027568895.1. Classification (NCBI taxonomy): domain Eukaryota; kingdom Viridiplantae; phylum Streptophyta; class Magnoliopsida; order Malpighiales; family Erythroxylaceae; genus Erythroxylum; species Erythroxylum shatona. Next base: position 34,935,095 of record JAOSBK010000205.1, on the reverse strand, counting down.
CAAGTGGCTAACTTTTTATTATGAGCCTTTATACTACCATTAGTATTTGTTTACAAGAATTGTCTACATATGTTTGTGTACAAGGGGAAGTGCCAACCAAAATAAAATATGATAAGAATGCTGACCTACTAATATATACACCAAATAAGGTAACGGTTAACTTTCCTTTGGTATTTAGCAAACTCACAATTTAGGGAAGATTAAACCCGACTATAAAGTATTCATTAGATATAATGATTACCAATTTTTTTCAAGTTACTATTAATAGAAAATAAAATCAGTAAGAAAATATGTTCCCAAAATTCATAAGAATTTTCTTTATATATATATATATATACATACATATATATATATATATGTATATATATATATATGTATGTATATATATATATGTATGTATGTATGTACGTATATGAGGGGAGACAGATTGAAATGATATATATGTATACTGCTTTTCAAATATATATATATATATATTCAAAAGTGTTTGTATATAATATATATATATATATATATATATGATCGCATAAATTCAAAAGTGTTTGTGGAATAAGTTGCTTCAAACTTACATATAGTCATTTGGTGTCTTAGGCCAAATGGATAAATCTCGCTTGACCTCAGGAAAAATAAGATGGAAGAAATAGTCCTCCCACTCCAGTTGGCCACTAGCATTATTGGCTAGTTTGCTTCCATAACCTTGAATCTTGCCGGATGCCTGATCATTTGCATAGCTTTCTTTTTCTTCCACCGAAAGGTTGAAGAAAGCCTCTCCAGCTTTCTTAACACGATCGATGAGATCATCGGAAATGCCATGGTTTACAAGGTGCATCACACCCCATTCTTTGGCTGCTCTTATTAGCTCTTCCCTGCATTTCTCGCGAACCTCATTATCCCCAGAGTCTATTTCCTTCAAGTCGATTGTTGGCACCTGAGCCCCTTCATTTTTCTTCTCCTCCTCGAAGATGTTTCCGATGCTTGTCAGCTCCTCTTTTGGGCGAACATATTCTTTTGGGATTGACTGGATTCCACTGCTTGACAGAATCTCAACTCTTGGAACCACTGAAGTCAACATCGCCATGGCTTACAAAGATCTGTGCAGGTACGTAACGAAGTGCCCACACTAGCTCACTGCCCTCACCCTTAGCGACTATGATGTCCACACCAAAGGTTTCATGGGCTTTTATAGAATCTATACGTACGTAAAAATGACAAACTTGTGGTTGATAATTTAAGTGGAGATATTAATTAAGAGGACTGGGAGGGAAGACTAGGATGGTCAGTTGGGCACGTGACAATAGGTTAAAGTCACCAGACTCACCAAGCGATTCGCTACATGGTAGGAGTTGACTGGTCGTTCAAGCACGAGGAAAGAGAGCCATACCAAGCATAAACCCTAATTTACATGTTCAATCAAGGCCCACGTTCGCGCCAACGTATTGATGAAAAATAATTAAGCTGATAAAATTGAAAACTTTTTCTCTATAATGACGGTTGCTCTCATAGAGTTCTAGTAGAGCTTGCTAGAACCCGATAAGAAAATAATCTTAGGACCATGTCACATTCCAACCTACCTGGGTTGCGAATAAGTGCGAACAATGATAATTAATATCAAATAGAAGGTTAGGTTTATTCAATATTTATATATTTTAACTAAATTGTTTTATGAATTAAAAAAATATTAGAATGACTTGTACTAAAGGATATATTAATTATTAGTAAAACCTGTTAAATCATCAATAATAAATTATTGAAGTTTTGGAAATAATAACATTATTCTTCCCTATTGTCTCCAATTATTTATGAGTGAAATAAAACTTGATCGCTTACGAAATTACTTGTAAGGGTGATGCGATAGCAAGAGAGACTTAAATTAATTAGTAAAATGATTATTTTATAATTAAGATATTATAATAGAGTTATAAAATAATCTTATCACATTTAATAAATTCATTGATAAAATCTAACTTATAATAAGATCATTGAAATAATCGTAAGATTGTATGTCTATATTTTATCCAGTTCTAAAATAAAAGGTAAATTAATTATAATTCATAATGAAAAATTAATCAAGATTTTATAAATTTTGAAAATATTTTGAAAACGACTCGATATGATGAAATCAAAATTTAATAACTATGTACATAATTCTAAAAATATACTAGATCGTAGTAGTTAATATGTTATAATAAACATGCAATTCCACAGTCACAACTATAAACAATTCACCATCTGAAGTCTTTGATTGTTTATTATAACTTGCATTTGTAACTTATAAAATTATAAAGCATAATTATCAACATTAGTCTAGTCTCACATTATACCTCAATCTCAAAATGAGACTTATGATTCCTAAAAAAGACCATCAATCTCATGCAGAAATTAACCACTAAAAGTATTTTGCTTCAAAGAGCCATGACCATAAAGATCAATGATGAAATTATCTTATCCGCTGTTATAAAGAAGTCATAATCATATTTCAAGATAAAAGAATCAAATATGCACATCTTTAAAAAAAATTGCAAACATGTATTTCAAACATCATAATAGAATAAATAAGTGTAAAATCTACAACTTTATTAACGTTAAGTTTTGTAATAAATGTAAAATAATAGTCACAAATTCTCATTAAATCAAAGCATCATAAGATCATGTTGCCTACGTATCTATGACAATCAATAGGCTTAAACCCTTTAGTAATTTAATTAGTTAACATATTTATAGTGGCAATATATTCATAAACTAAATCATCATTATCAACCCATCTTTGTTGCTTAAATACTTGAGTTTAACAAACTTGGCACCATTAGTGTTTTTGTGTACTTGGCAAAGAATTTAATATAGAAGTTGTAATAAGGAACCATGATAGGCCTAGAAAAAGAATTGACAATCCTAAACCCTCTAATGAAATTGTTCAATCAGTTAGCATGTGCTTCTGCTATAAAATAAGTTATAATATCAACTGTCATAGCTAAATTGCCACAATTGATTGTTTAGATCTCTTTCAAGAGATAACTCCTTCAACTAATATGAAAATATAACATGTTATCGACTTCTTGTCGTCAAAATATCCACCAAGATCAGCATTAGCATATCTCTGTTTTTAGAACATCTATAAGTTTATAAATAAGCATGAAATCTCCGGTCTTACATATATAGTGCAATACTTTCTTTGCTGCAACCCAATGCTCATAACTATCATTGATCAAACACTTGCAAAGAATATTAACTATAAAAGGACTTAATAACATCAAAATCCTAGCTAAACGACTATAAGGAATAAAATTCATCCTCGCTTTCTCCAAATCATTTCAACTTATCAACTTTGATTATAAAGTGATATATCTGGCTTGTAGTCGTGCTTGTAAAACCTCTATTTTACTTTATCAACAAAGGCCTCATGAGCTGTGTCTAAAACTTTTTTAAATATGACCTTACAGATCTCCATCTATGCCTCCCTAAAATTGTTTATATCAAAGTACTTTGATAGTATTTTCTTCATAGTTTATAACATAATCCAAATCATTACTAGCAAACAAAATATTGTCTACATATAAGACTAGAAACGTAAACTTGCTCCCACTAGACTTGGATTATACACAAGAGTCAATTGTAATCACTTTAAAATTTAAATATGTGGCCACCTTATAGAATTAGTACATTGTCATGATGCCTATTTCAAATTATAAATCAACTTTCGTAATTTAAAAACCTAGCATTCATTTCTTTTAACTTTTAAAACATATGAAAAGTTGCATGTACACCTCATCCACCATATCGTTGTTTAAGAAAGTTGTCTTGACATGTATCTAGTAAAGGTTAAGGTTAAAATAAGATATTAAAGCCATAATGATCTTAAATGAGTCTTTAACAAAGAATGGCAAGAAATTATCAAGGTACTCCACTACCTCTGAGTGTAACAGTTATCATTAGTTTAAACATCTCAACTTGGCCTTTAGCATCTCTTTTAGTTTTGAACATTCATTTGTTGTAAATACATTTAAATTCATATCGAATATCTACTAACTTTGAACATTCATTTGTTGTAAATACATTTAAATTCATATCGAATATCTACTAACTCTTAAACACTATTGCATTTCATAGACAACATCTTCCCCTTTATAGTCATCATCCATAAGTCAAAATGAGGAGTCTTAAATTTTTTTCATTAGAGGTAGAAGATCTACAATCTCTAAAAAATCATAGTTAGATTTATCCAAATAAACAACATAATCATCAAAGAGTATAGACATCTTTTTTTTTTGTAAACATCTTGGTGGGGTTGAAGAATCATGTTAAACATCCACTACAACCCGTCTAATAACATTTACGCCAACTCTAACATTAGGAGCTAAAACTATATCCAAGTTATGCTCATAAATTTATAGAAATACCTCAATAACTCTCTTACAAACAACAAGAATGTATACTGCTACCAGATCCAACTCCTCAAATGCTTAAGCTCTCATTTTCTAAAAAAACTATAGCCAATTTATTACTATAATTAAGATATTAAACTTGTATTTTTTTAAACCTTTAAGATAGTCAATGAAGAAACCATGAGTTATCTTCAGATTCAATGTCTTCCTTTACGGATTATAAATTTTTATCTCAGCTAAAAAATTACAAACCATCAAATGGTTCAAACTAGGCTCTACTTATCCATGACTTAAAAGGAGTCTTGGGAAATAACTTTTTGGGAATATATTTCATGATTTAAGGTGATGTCTTCAGTGCCTTACTACTATAGATATTAAAAAACTTTTATCTCCCTATTATATTCTTCACTATGATCTTAAGTGCGTGGTTGCGCCTATTTACTACTCCATTTTATTCAAGTGTGTTAAGTATGGTATATTGTTTAACTATGTTAACTTAACAAAACGTCCCTCCTCATAACCTAAAACTCTATATTTACTATAATACTCTCCATTATGGCTTGATCTAATAACCTTAATAGGTTTATTGAGTTGCTCTTTAACCTCTTCTTTGAAGACTTTAAACTTTCCTAGGGCCTCATATTATTACTACTGAGATGCATATAACTTTATCAAGAGTAACGATTGGTAAATGTCAAACAACTTTTTTCATCAATAGTGAGGTTCAAAGGTCCACTATTTTATATATAAGTTATCTTGAAAACCTCATTAGTTTTCATGCTACCATTCTTCTTACTTTTAATGAATTTATTCTAATACAATTTACATGAGCATTATCAATATCATCATAAACTAAATTAGGAAGATTTCATTCTTGATCAATCTATAAACTCTTATGTCACAAATTGAATAGTTTCTCCTTGGTTAAACTCCTTTATTTCCTTATTTTCAATACTCATAACAATTTACCAAGGTTCTTTAAATTCAAATGATATATCTCATCATTTAATAAACATTCACCAATTACAACAAAATTTGGGGACAATGTAACTCCTTTATTACTAAAAACTAATAAATATATAACATTATTATCATGTATAAAAACTAAAACTAAAATAAGTCTCTTATATGGGACATATGCTACTTTATTTAACATTATATTGCTACTTAAGCTCGACTACGTCTTGACATCTCTAGTATACTTTGCTCCTATTTTGGTTCCATTTATAATGAATATATTCACCTCTCCTTCATTTGGCCTTCTTTTTGTTCCTCAGTGATTACAATTATCGGAAATATAAATTGAGGAACCATTATCTAGCCACAATCTATTTAGTAACATATCTATCAAAGATGACTTAAAGCAAACTAAAACCTCAAGTTTATATTATTTGTTTTTCTTCTTCTTTAAGAAACATTTTACTTGTAATAGTCCCTTTTTAGATGTTCTATCTTCTCATAAAACCAACACTTAACATTCTTCTTAACCCCTCTAAAAGGCTTATTGGGTTTATTTCAACCCTTTTTTAGGCCCCTGTTCATCTTAAACTTTTTGTTATAAATCTCATAGTCCTTTGTAGGTTAGAAGACTCATCCAGTAATAGTTTCACCTTTTCCATGCTTTATCTTTTCCTCTTCTTGAACATAAATAAATATAAGTTCATTCATTATTTATACCTTCTTTTTAGCATTATAGACAATCTTCAAGAACTAAAGTCAGAGGGTAGTGAATTTAGTACCTACCTTAAATAAATGAAATTAGGACCTAAAGGCTATTTAACTAATTGACAATGTCGTTCATCTTCATGATATTAGCCCTATCCCTAAATGCTTTATCATACCTTAAAGAAGTCAATATATGCATAAGCTGACTAGCTTCAACTTTTTCACATTATATGAATCTTTTCCTTCAAAATTATCATGAATCTTTTATTATTATTCTCAACAAATAATCTACTCTTAAAAGATGATAAAATCAAATCCTTCATGATCATGATGCTTAATCTATTTGCCTTTTCCTAATTATAAAAATGAATCTTTTGCTTTTTGTACATTATTGAGTTATAAACATATGCTTATCCTCAAGAAGAGTCATATCCAGGTTTGCCAACCTAATGCCAACTTAACATCATTTTTTTGAAATATTAAAATTATTTTTAACATTAGTCTCTGTTGAACAAATTTGATTGATAAATGCTACTTAACTCTTTAGATTAGAAACCAAGGCAAACTTTATAATAAGCTAAAACAAAACTCAAAATTGACATTATAAATTTTTATTTGATTAAAAATATTGTAAATAAGAGTCATAATAGATAAAGTAGCAATAACAATGCAAAATATTATCCCTTTTGAGCAAACAATAATTCATAAATCAAATTATGACCTTTACTAATCATTATACCATCTTATGTTATATTAATGAGCTAGTAAAAATATAAAATTGCAAAATGGAGATGCCTTTGTTTAGTCGATCGAATGGTTAATTGAAAAAATCTCTATAAATCAATTCCTACAAATGTTATCTTTATAACCTTTAAGTTCACCAGACCAAAGATTTGATCTAAACTTTGGGTGTCTTCCAGAATATACAAATACATAAAATATGAGTAGAGTGATAAAGCATAAAAAGCACATATAAAACAAATAAAACATATGAGATTTTTATAAACTGAATTACAATTCACTTTGGTGTTTTTAAACCGATCTCATGACCTATATATAAGAAGCAAATAAACCATTCTAGGATTTCAGGCAAATATGTTAAAGATTTTCTAAAAGCCTAAAATCTTCCATCTAAGTTTTTCTAATGAAAGTGAACTTATTTTACAAATTTAAGGCCTACTAAACTTGTTGAACCGAGCTTTATAATCGCATATATGAATCTAACATCAAATAGGAGCATCTAAGATTATTCAATAGCATTATATACACCTTAATTAAACTGTTTTATAAATAATAAAAGGATATTATGAATATATGGAATAGAAGAAATAATTTTTAATCTATAATAGATATATGAAATTTTAAAGATGATAACGTAACTCTTCTTTTGCCCCTCCTATTTCTTAAAGTCGAGTTAATAAATGAAAAAAAAAACCTAATCGATGGGAATTAACTATTTACTACTTAAATGCTAAAAGATATTGGGAATCCATTGAAGAACATTGGAGGACAGATGACACTGAGTAGACTAAGCAAGGTCAAAGAAGTTCCCAATGACTTAATAGTCTCTATATAATAAGTAAAGCTTTATTGCTTTAAAAGGCTAATAATAGACATATAATGTTGATCAATGTGAATGAGCAAGCTAAAGATTGTGGTTATAGAATGTAACTAGAGTCGAACACATATGATAGCCAACATCGATCTTTCACTAACCTTTAAATGGTTGAGAAACATAATGTAACTGCATTAGAGTCATTTTAGTATTAGACACCAGTCTTTTAACTAGGTTTACAAATTGAAGGAATAGAAGCAAATTGGCATTGGCGTTGCATATGTATTTAACATTGCACCCATATTTTTTACCCGCACTAAAAATTCTAGAATAAAATTGGAGCTAGTGTGTTCTAGGACATACATCAAACACATGTTTTAATTAGTTAGAGTTTTGTTATTTTAAGATGTTATTTCCTTTTATAACTTTAGTTATAGAGTCTTATTCATTGATATAGATTAATCAAAAACCTTTGGAGAGATTCTTTTTCAATCTTTTAAAGTAACACTCACTTTGAGTTCTCCATAAACTTACCATCTTATTTAGTTTGCTAATGGCAATCAAATCCTAGAATCTTATCATTCACATTCCCTTCTTCTCTATAAGTGTGGCAATTAATATCATTCTCTTATATTTTATTTTCAATTTATTGGTTTAAACCTATTTCTAATAGAACAGTCCTTGGTCCAGTCATATTAATATCGAATCTCGCTAGTCCTACTGGTGAGGGTCATATTACTAATCCCATAAATTGTTACTTATAAGGGTAATAAGAGAGAGTTAGACTTATTAGTAAACATACTAGACCCTAGCATTAAGGTGTCCCAATAGTCCGACATAATAATCATATCACATTTAATAAACATATTGAGAAGACTAGGTCTATAACAAGAAACTAATATATCCACGAGCCTCCCAGTCGCTATTAGCCTAACTTTAAAATAATAGCCTAACTTTAAAATAAAAGACTAATCTATATAGAAAAATTTTAATATGCATGCAGTTTTTTTTCTTGCATAAGAGGTTTACATCATCTTATCGTTGGTTTTCACTTTTCAAATATATTTTTAATTGAAAGTGAAATCTAAATTTGATCCTTTAATATATGATGATAAATGCATTAAACCAATAAAACATATATGGAATTAAAGAGTTCTTGAAGATTCCTTCTAGATTAATCTCTTATTGGTTTTGAAATATTTCTAGCCAAAAGTCAATTTACCATATAAAATGCTCATAAATTATTAATTTTTAATGCATTGTTTGTTACATTCTTCATAAAATGTAATATAAGTAAGCTAAAAATAAGAGAAAAATAAGCATAGTTTACCTATAACGTACATCTTAGATCTACAAACTGTATTCACTTATAATTTAAAATTAATTAATCTTTAGCCATTACATTGAACTTAATTATTTATAAAGAGTAAAATTAAGTAAGGTTGCTTTTGACGCTCTCTATATTGGAAAGAAGTATTGAAATTGAATTGCCAATTTAATTTTATAAATTGAGATAAAATTAGAACTTCAATTCTTTTCCCAATTTCAATGAATTTATAAATAATTAGTTTTCCAATATTTGAAAATTTTAATTTTGAAATAAATATTTTGAATTTGTAACAACTTAATCTTCACTAAATTATTACACATGGTGCACTTCTACTTAAATTTAAGATGGAATTTCAATTCAAATTCTAGTTAAAATTTCAACAAAAATGAAGTGTGATGTTAGGGCCAATGACAAGAATAACACTAAGCCTAGGATAGGGAGAGTGTATTCACGTAGAAAGAAAGAGGGGGCTGTGGGGAATGAAGAGAATGATGTCAGAGTTAGTTAGAATGGGGGGCTGATGGGGCACTAGGGAATAACCGAATGTACTAGGGGCAGCTAGGATAAAAAGGAGGGCAGAAGAGAGAGAGGGGGCATTCAGGAAGAAAGGAGTAAAAAGTGTGAACTTAGACAGAGAGAGACTTATTTCTCTCCCTGAGGAGCAACTCTTGCTCTGGAATAGAAGTGATCCTCGGATTCACTTGTAATATCAGTGTTTATCACTGATTACTATCAATAACATACGGATTTCTAGCCTATTAAGTTAGAGATTCCTAACATGTGATATATCATAACCTTGGAAGAAATCTATATAATTTCATATTAAAATTGATTTTGTTTTATAATTTCAATTTAAATTTAGAATTGGAATTAGAATTGTCAATTTTATTCTTTATTTATTGCATGATATCCAAATTATAATAAAATATAGGTATAATGCTTCAGTAAGATTTATGTTGAATAAACTCGAACAACTCAGTTTTATTTTGTATACGTTCACTTATCTATCTTTTTTTTCTCTCTCTATGCAATACAAAGCACTCAATTATATTACGAAAGAGAACTAAACGACTGCTTCTAAACAACAACAAAAACTACAACACATTGACATCTAGACGCTCTTCTTAATTATCATACCACCATCCTCTACGTCTTGGTTAGATTAAAGATCAAACTAATAGTTCCAAATTGTATGCAAGTACTCTGTATTTTGGTACTTTGTAAGTATTAATTGAAAGTCACACTGACACTACAAAGAGATAAGATAAAATAGAGATAGGAGCATAGAGCAAAAGTGAGCTCTGTTTAAAAAACGAGGGCATTATCTATTTGATTCACTAATTAACAAGGAAAGGAATACGTTTTATAAAATCAAAGGAATTTTAGCTATCATCCCCTCACATTAACGAAAAAAGAAAAGAAAGCAAGCAAGTTATCATTACAAGATAATTATTGAAAAGCATGCACTTTGATTTGAGGAATTAATTGACTCCAACTTGAAACCTCACAATCATACACCGGCTTGTTCTCGTAATTTCAAATAAACTAGAACACAAACCATCTTGTTCTTATAACTTTAGATAAACTAAGAGTACATAAGTTATAACTGAATCTTTCCTTTTACCAACATCTTAATTTTATAATATATGCATATATATTTACATGTAATCGGGAAGGAATTAAGAGTTTTTGAAGGAGAAGATTACATTATACTTAAAATTTTGATATAGCATTTAATTATATTAAACTATTTAATTATAATTAGATTACAAAACAAACCCAAACTTTTATCAATTTTTTAATTATAGTCCGAACTTTAAAAAGTAGCAATAAAATGTCTAAACTTTCAATTATTTTCAATCCTAGCCCAAAATTCAAAAAGTGATAACAAAATACTCAAACTTTCAATTTTTTTAATTATAACCCAAAGTTATTTGTTGTTCTCCTGATACCCTGAGATCTTTATTTTCTATTTGTTTTTCTGACGTCTCAAACTACTCTCCCATTATAGCATATACTATACCAGTAAACTCTTCGTTTTTAGTTTGTTCTCCTGATATCCTTAGTGTGAGAGTGTCAGGGCTACATAATCTGAAAATTGAAGAAGGAGGGCGTCGAGAAAACAAATTGAAAACGAAAGAAAAAATTAAAATCAAAACTCAAGGTTGTCAAGGTTGTGTAATCTTGTTTTAATTATGTGATTAAACGACATCGTTTCACTAATCTTTATTTATTGTGTTAATTTTAGTTGATGTATATTAATAGTTAAAGTTTTTGAAACATGTAATAAGCCACGTCAGCAAACTTAAGAAAAACAATAACTTCGGGCTAAAACTGAAAAAAAATTAAAAGTTTGGGCATTTTATTGTTACTCCTTAAAATTCGGGCTATAATTAAAAATTTGGCGATAAGTTGAGTTTTTTTTAATAATTAACCCTTATAATTATGAAAACAAAAAACAAAAATGTTTGGCAGAATGACTAAAGAATCAAGAAAATGGCTAAAGGAGAAAAAAGTAGCAAACATAAAAGAAGAATTGCATTAAATGCTACACTTATATTTTAATTGCAAGTCATATAAATAGCCTCTTTGTAAAATATAAAGGGAAGGCTGTGTATAATTAATATTTCCCTCATCCTTCGCAAAGCGAGAAGCCTTGTGCATTGAGTTGTTGTTATATTTTAACTTTGACACTATCCATTCATTGTCTTCTCTAACTTATTGATTATAAAGTATTAATTGTTATTAATTTTTGGATATGTTATCTCTTATAATCCTCAAGGTTCAAATAAATAATGGAAATAAATTTTATATGAAAAATTACAAGTAAAATTTCTCATCATTTCTACAAAAGAAAAGTTTTTATTTCTACTTTTTTGCAAGAGTTTGTAATATTTTTAACCGTGTTTCATTTATCAAAATATAAGAATTAAAGTGACATGTACTTCATCATAATCCTATCTGGTATATGATAGGGAAAACAAGTCTTTGGTACATATTCTATTAAAGATCATTTTTTATTAAGTTTAGTATATATGTATTTATCAAAAAATATATAAATATATATTTATAGGTAAATTCTTCGGTATTATTATTCCATTTTCAATTCTATCACGAATGATTTTCCAATTTCCATTATAAGATTCAAAGGAAGACAATTTGAACAAAAGTTATGAATATCGTACCGGGCTTGGTATAGGATTGGGTTCTGGAACGGAACTGTACCGGTACCGGTCAGTACCGATTACCGTTTCGGGTAATTTTTTAAATTTATAAAATAGTCCTTGAAATTGTTAAAAATTGCAAAATATTCCATATTAGTATATTGTACAGTTGTACTGTATACTTTACTAGTTTACTGTTTACATCAACCATGCTTTCAAAAATC
>JAOSBK010000205.1:34887607-34915141 GCA_027568895.1 Erythroxylum shatona | reverse complement strand
TAGGTCTTTACGTATGTAGATCTTTGTGTTTGCATGGGAGTCTCTCACGTGCAGATGGGCTGAGGAGAGCGTGGATCGGGTTTGGGCTTGACATAGTTATTAGGTGTGAGACTGACCTTTGAAGAATGGACCGATCGGCCCACGGGTCGTTTTGACTGGGTCCGGGCCCAGCACGACTGACCCGACCAAGATTAATTTTATGTGTTACAGATAAAGTTTCGTTTTTTTTAATTAATTAATTTTAGATTGTTAATGTATCCACATTAAAAATGTTACTCTTAAACATCCATCCATTTCAACTCGTATATTAAAGTTCATTGGTACTATTGAAATGGGGATAATCTTGACATTCTTTCTGTTTCTCTACAACCCCATTAACTTACGCTATTAAGCGAGTTAATCAAATGAAGCCAAGTTGATTCGAAATAATAAAGAACCATGCCGACCAGACCTGTTTTTTTGGGTCCACCGATAACTGTTATGCACCGAAGCCGAAGGTATTAAAAATGCAAACACAAAACAAAAGCCGTACGCGTGGGATTCTTCGGAGAGAATGTTAGTTGGACATAGGGTGGTAAAAGTTGGAAATAAACTTAAGAATAACGGTTAGATTTTATTAATCACTCAACTAGTTTCTCTAAAAACATTGTCGGATTCTCAACAGGATAATATTGTGTATTATTAAACTTTTTAAATCGTTGTAGTTATTAAATTTTATGATTACTTTAATAAAGTTCAAGAGCTAATTTATACATTATTATTCCACAGACTTAAGTCAAGTCGAAGAAAATACGAAACAAGTTAAAGTGGGGCTCTTAGAAATCTGTGGGCAGTTCCTCCGGTTTGAGAGAAGTTCTATGGGCAATAACTTGGATTTGAAATCGAACGAGAACGTGTTTTCAACCTAACGTTACGAGTATCCTCAAGAAAAGGAACTTGCTCAAGTTTTGTGCACTATAATATGCACGTGAGTAAATACGTACTAAATCCTATCAAAAAGAAAGCAATCGATGTGCAGTGCAGTGCAGTTCGAGATTAGAATTATTACTTTTGACAATATACTTATATATAGGGTTATTAGAGGACATATCAGGTGTTTGTCACCCTAGAGCTACGATATAATATATACTGTGTGTTCTTTCCTTGTATATATAAAAAAACTAAACACAACGGTCTAGACATGAATCCTTTGAACACACATTTGTTCACCTAGATAAAGACACTTCGTAATCAACTGTTTTAGATGGACTCGTTTTACATATTTTTGTTTCGTCATTTTTAACCATATGTTGACTGTCCGGTCGCTTTACCTCAAAGAAGGTTTAAAATTGTCTGTTCTCACTTAAAAAATACATTTTATAGCTATAACAAATAAGAAATTTGAAGTCATTTGTACTTTCGCTTTATAACCTATTTCCATGTTTTAAAAAAATATTCTTTTCATTTTATGTTGTATCTTTGTTTCAGTCTATTTTTTTAGTCTTTTTTTTCTTCTTAATTTTGAATCTATATCGTTTTTGTTAGTTATAAATATTTATATTTAGACTTATTCAGATGAAATATATACCACAAGATATTTATATATGATTTTATTTAATAACTTCATAATGTTTTTATAATTTATAATTATTTCATTTTCTTAAAATCATTTTAATTTATATTTTAGAGGCAATTTTGGTATTTGAATAATAATGAAGATGTTTTTTTCTAAAATAAATTATAAAAATCTATTTCAAAGAAATAGTTATTTTATCATTATTAAATATTCAGTTTGAAAAGACGAAACCATTAAAATAAGATTTCCAGAATGTGTGAAAGAAGAAAGCATTTCAAATTGAAGCAGACTGAGGAAATGCTTTATATTTTGAACTACCAAGCAAACTTACCAAGTTACCATTTACCCTTTATCAAAATAAAAATGAAACAGCTTTAATTTTTCATAAGAAACACTATATTAGGTACTTAGAAAGTGAGTCTTGGAACAATTGGTAAAGTTATTCCTTTGTAACTGTAAGGTTACATATTCAAGTCACAAAAAAAGTTTTTTTTATAAAAATACAAAGAGAAGACCATGTACATTATGATCCTGCCTTGTACATTGGATATTCAAAACAAAGAAGATATTTTTTAATAAATCTAAAGAAAATTATATTTTAAGAAAGAAATGAAATTTTTATTAAATTAAGAAAGATATCTCTTAGAAAAGAATAAAAATAAAATTTATTTTTATTGTCAGGGTAGTTAATGTTAAAACAAAGAGAATAATTTTTTTCTTTCTAAAATGAACTTTTAAAAAATGTTTTAAAACCAAATAGATTTTTTTTCAATCCCTACAATTTTTATCCGAATAACTTAGTTATATTTATGCATTATGAAGCACTTCCAATTTATAACAAAAGGAATATAAGGAAACAAAGGGAGGAAACTTGATAGGTCTAGGTAAAAGAGTTATTTTGTGCTTACAAATGTATAGATAGTAGCAGCAAGTTGTTTTCTTGTTTGTTTTACTAGAGGTTAATAAGCGGTCTATGCCTGACCATCTGACATATCTATGTTATAAACTTAAATTTAAGTGGCAGTCTCATCAAAGCAATAATATATCTCAAGTTAAAGTGAAATCTACTTCTGAATAATTTAATATGCAGAAGTTCACTATCATCTAGCTTTTATTCCGACGGAAATTTTCTGAACGAAGGATTTGTGTTACCTATACATGTTATACATAAGGTGATATGTGGAAGTAGTACTATACTTCCTGTTTTGTTTTTTTGTTACATTTGGTTTGTGACTAAGCTAGTGTTACCAAAGAGATTTGATGTATTATTGTGGTCATGCTGAAAATGACGGTTCAGAATCAGGTCACGGTCCATCTCTATACGTCACTCCATTGTCCAGTCTAAAACCTTCACCTGCAATTTACCATCGCATTTGGTGAGATACATGAATTATTGCACTTGAGATCCTGTCTCCAATAAACCTGTACCCCCTGTGAATAGGTCCCGAATTATTGCTCCTTTTCTTCTCGGAGATTCACAGTAAACAAGAGTGATTTCTGCCCATATGCTACATACGCGGTCGGTGGGATGCATGAATGGGGCCGACGGGATTTAAAAGCAGGGAAACCCTCAATAGTCTGAGGTTTCTGGAGAAAATAACAGGTACATAGCTGAGGTCACTATTGACCAGATATTTCCTTTTTCTTTTTTTACAACAGGATTATTCTAGAGATTGTATTTGTATTCTTTAAACTATACTCACTTTAAAACGGAGTTTGAGAACGAGGAAGGTAATCTTAGTTTATAATTAAAAAAAATTAATCTAATATATGCCTATAAAAAATGTAGATCTTTCGGGGAGTTTACTTTAAATGATTAGATGATATTAATTAGGTTAGGTCGTTTTTTCCATCTGCTTGAATAACTATTTCCACTAAATCAAAGATTCATTTATTCTATGATGATTACAAAGGATGGCCTGGTTTTCATGTTTTAAATCATATAATAGTTGCCGTCATTTTGAAACCCAGCTAGATTGGCATCATGAAAAACTTCTACGTACAGTTAACTAAATCGTGGTTGGTCGAAGCACGTTCTTCATCATGGCTACCAAACCTAATCGTGGTCGTGTTTGGAACGAAACATAAGTTTCACAAGCATAACTGCAATACCAAATGCATCTTTAGCATCTTATTGTCAATAGAATGTTTATACAGCTGTCCAGTTAACTGGATTTTATAAATACATGCTTATCAATAATTATTTTAAAAAAAAACTAAATTGTTAATTAGTTATAAAGGAAATGAGATTGGAATAACAAAATATTCAGCAACAACCTTTGAAGTTTTGTTCCAACGGAGAATCATGACGCCATGTAAATAGTTTCGAGTCTATGACCAAAAGAAGTAGAAAAAAAAAGATGCCAGATTTGTTGAAGACAACAAGGTCCCATTATAGATTTATAGGAATAGGCATAGATGGTCGTGTTATCACTTAAGCTGCCATAAAAAGAAAGTCCAAAATCCCTATTATAGAGGTGAATGGTAGGTGTAGAAGAAGTACATTGGAATGATAAATTAAGGATTAGAAGATAAATTCATTGTTATTAAAATAAAATTTAAGTTTAAATTGGGAGGGCTCAAAATTAAATTCTCTCTTTATACTTCTCTGTACAAATAAGCGAGATTTAAGTGTAGTCTAAACTCAAACACAAGAATAAGCAGAAAGAATATTAGTAAGAGATTTAATTTCCAAATGTTGAAAAATTGAAGTGAAAAGCAAATCCCATTCTAGAATCAAATAATAGGTGTTGGGGGTGGAGAAAACCAAACTGGTAAAACTTCTAATCTGGAATCAAATTATTGCTTTTAGGAGTGCCGAACCAGACGTCGAAAACATGATTAAAACAGTTTAGGATAATAACCTTAGCTTTAAAATAAGGGAAAAAGAAAGAAACTGAACAAACAAAATCACCAAAGTTGAGATGGAGTTTACAAATTTGGGCTTGGGTGGTAGGCGGAAAACGACAGACTTTTAGCCGAATTAATGTTGTCCACCTAGTACCTACTCACCACCAACTATCGAAAAGTGGTCCTTGGGTTACCAATCACATTCACAGCCACGTGACGACCCGTGAGCACCCTCGAGGTCCACCATACGTTACAACCACCGTCTTTTTATTTTCTTTATTTATTTTTACATTTAGTAAAATTTTTATTTGTTTAAATTAAACTATTAAATTATTTTTAATATAAAATATGTTTAAAATATATAATTTTAATAAAATTAGTTTTAATAATTGAAAATATATTAACACATAATTTTAGTTTATAAATAAAATTTTACTTATTTATTTTTATCAATATTTTTAATAAAATATATGAAATTATATACTTAATTAATCTATTATTTAATTATTTTTAATAATAAAATATAAATATCATATATTTTTATTTAGAAACAAAAATAAAAGTGAAATCAAACAAATGTTTATTTTTCAAAAATTATGTAAAAATTTATAAGTTTTAAAATTTTAACTTGTTTCAATAAATTAGGAAATATATTAAATTTTAGGTGAGTAATGCAACCTTAATATTTCAATATATTTAATTTTCTTCAAAATAATAAATAATTTTTTTTATCTCAGTTTACATGAGAATTAATCTTAATTTAATATTTTTTCATTTTATTTATCAAAAATTTAGGTCTAATAATATGTTTATATTTCGAAATTTTCTTTATTCTTCTGATTTTTCCTACCTTTTATTTCAATAAAAAATAAAATTTCCTTATTTCTATCTTGAAATTCAAATTATTATTTATATATTAAAATTTCTATTATCTTATTCCAAAAGTTAAGATAAATTTTCTTAACTTTTTAACTCTAAATAAAGACTAATCTTCACGGTAATGTTTCATTTTCCTACTTTAAAATTATAACTATAATTATTCTTTTTTGTCTACTTTGCTTCATAAAAAATTAAAAACTTCCTTTTAAAATATTGTATTTAATTCTTAATGTTTTTTGAAACAAATATTATTCAAATTTAACGGAGATAAAAGTTTAGTTTAATTTTTTAGACTACTCTAGAAGTTCTTTTAGACCAGTAAGAAAATAGTAAATTATTAAATTAAAATAAAATCCATAAAAAATGAATGGAAAGGAAAGAAAGAAGAAACGTCTTTGACCCAAAAAAGGCCCAGTCCTCTATTTGTTGGTGCTGGATTATAGAATTAACAAAAACAAAGGCCTTCCATAAGTTAATGGAGCCTAGTATTATAGGCTGTCGGTTTGAAGTCAACAGGCCGAATTCAAATTCAGCTTGAGGCTCGGTATATTATTTTATTAAAAAGAATATTATTTTGAATTTATTTTTAAAGAAATTTGACTAGAATACATGAGGACAGTTCGAACCCGTGACCTCACTTAAGCTAAGAGAGCCCCTTACCAACTCACCTATACCCGGAAGTTATAATAGTGCTGCTTTACTCTTCAAACAAAAAGAAAAAGTTATAGTTTGGAAAAAAAGAAAGAAAGAAAGGAAGCAATTAATTTGTTCACAAGTTTATACTTACTCTGAAAATTAAATGTCCATCTTAAAATATATTAACACAAAAATATGCCAAAACAAATTTTTATTTGACAAATTTAATATTAGATACATAAAACTCCAACTACAACATCATAAACAAGTATATAATTGATGATAGTATGATTAAATTAATCATGCAATAGCTATCTTTTCAACTTTATTTTACTTTAGGTTATATCAAAAAAACTAAGTTTTTTGTTCCTAATCTAACATCTATAAGTAATTAAATAGTTTTCTTGACATATAATTATTATCTAATAATGATTCTAGATTTTCATATTCATGTTATATTTTTATCAAAACATGAATTGTATTTATTTATCTCAAATTTTTATGAACTATAATTTTTATTTTATTTATATTTTGTGTAGTTATTAGAATTAAATTTTTGAGTTGAGCATGAATTTAAACTTTTAGAAAATTTAAGGTGTACTGGATTAAACGAACCACGGAATATAATTTTCAACCCTAAAACAGCATGTTTCTTTAGATCCATTCTTCAACTTATAATTTCAAACATTTTGACATCTATTTTGTAGCTTAAGGGGGGGTCCTCTAGTACCTATTTTACATTGTACAAAATCAGAATCAAAATATGCAACAAATTAAGCACCTAAAAGTTTGTTATAAATTGCATGATATTGATGATAAATATATTAACCCAGAAAGAGGTATTAAATAAAAACAACCCTTTGCATGATCTTTTTTAAAATCTTGGTTACGTTTCCCTCCACACGTTTCCATATGACCTTATCCGTTGAGTTTGAGGTTCCTCTGTTTCTGTCTCTGTATTTGCTTCACTCTGTCTCCTTCCCTTGTCTCTTCACAAAACACACAATACCTAAATATCCATCATAAGTGTAAATGCAACCATTCAACATAATTTCCTTCCCACACTTACGTCCACCTGAAACCTCCGCATCATAAACAAAGCTACTCTTTTCTTCTTTATCATTCATCAATGGCTGACAAATTATCCTTCGCTTTCCCATCTCCTCGTTTCTTCGTTGCCCCTGTCTCGAGACCATTTGTCTCGCCATCATCATCATCATCATCTTCTTGTTCTGCCAGAGTTCACTCTGTTCAGTTCAATGGCAAACAGTTTTGTCTTCGACGCCGAATGCTTATGCTTCCCGTCAAGGCAACTGCTGATCAACAAGGTTTGGATCATGCTTTTATGACCCATATTTTGGAATGGTCATTTGGAAATGTTCGGTTTTTCATTTCCATTAATCTCTTTTAGTATTGTCTGTTTTTTAAGATAAAGAGTCTCTCTTTGATCTGCCTGCTGAATTATGAGAGTTGGGACAAGTAGGAGGATATTGAATAATTGACTTTTGTGTGAAAACAGAATATCTATTGCGCTATTACTCTCAGTTTTTAGTTTCTCAGCAAGGACGTATCAATTAATACGTGTATACGAGTTCATACTATTTGACCGTTCAAAAGGAACGTTGTTCTGGTCGATTCTAGGTTGAAACATTGATGCTAATCGAATCGTTTGTGGCCTGAGATTGTACTTGCGTGAATGATCACAACGTTGGTTTCTTTAAAGAATTGATGCGAGGGATTTCATGTAAGCCAATTCAACATATATTCAACATTAATATAAAATATATCAATGTGCTCCCATCAAGCACTTTGGCACTTTACCACAAAATCAAGAAATTATTATTACTGAAAGTTGGACCATTTATGGGTATTAAAACTAGCCAGAATATGGAAAATATCTCATATTTCACATGCATGGCACATCTCTTTACTAGTGTGCTTCTTAGACATTTCTATGGTCAGGATTCTTTACAAGTGTTAATCAAAGGAAATATAAGTAAAATCCATCGAGAAGAGCAGCTACTTTTTTACTAGGGAAGACAATGAAATGCATGAGCCAATCATCTATTTCTCTTAGAATCACTACTTTTGCCTCGCTGTTTCCTATACTGTCAGCTTCATTTCTTTCATTCAGTTCATGGCACATCTTTTTACTTTAATTTTCAGGCCAGGTTCAAGAAGATGAGGTTGTTGATAGTAAAATCCTGCAATACTGTAGCATAGACAAGAAAGAAAAGAAGTCTTTGGGTGAAATGGAGCAAGAGTTTCTTCAAGCATTACAAGTAGGGTGAACCAATATCTTGATTTCCTAGACGCATTCATATCATATTGCTTCTACCAGGGAGAATGAACTTTGGCTTGCTATTGTTTTGTGCATGATATTTGGACCTCTTGACTTCTACAGGCTTTCTATTATGAGGGAAAAGCTATAATGTCAAATGAAGAATTTGATAATCTCAAGGAAGAGCTAATGTGGGAAGGAAGCAGCGTTGTCATGCTAAGTATGGATTCAAAATGTTGACGTATTTTTCTTTATGATATTTGGACTTCCCGACGCCCAACTTCCCGCTTGGCATTTCGGCTTTTTGACAGGTGCGGATGAACAGAGATTCCTGGAAGCCTCAATGGCTTATGTGGCCGGTAACCCAATTCTGAATGATCAGGAGTTCGATAAACTAAAGCAAAAATTGAAGGTTTGTTCTTGTCTTTCCATGTTTACTTGGTATACTTTTGAATGGTAGACTTTTATTTTATATAGAATGTATCAATTTACATAATCCCAAAGTTCAAACACAAATGTATTAGAATTCTCTTCTTTTGCTTTAGTTAGAAGAGCAAATAATGGAGGAGTATAAGCACAACGCGCTATACTTTTATTCATTGGACTTGTTTCTTTTTCTAGATTCACTAAGTCTATTTTGCTAGCTAAATGAATGTGTAGTAAGATGATGCCGCAACACAAGGTTATTGTGTATCGCTTAATTTACTACCACAAATTTCTTCCAGGCAGAAGGTAGTGACATTGTAGTAGAGGGTCCGCGATGCAGTCTCCGCAGTAGAAAGGTGTATTGTTTTTTCTCCACTCTTCTAATTGATAGCCCAGAGTGATTCTTAACGAAATGATACTCGGCTCAGGGCTTAACCTTACCTAATGCTGCTTTACATTCTTACTGCAGGTTTACAGTGATCTGTCTGTTGACTATCTGAAGATGTTGCTTTTGAACGTCCCAGCAACTGTGATCGCTTTAGGATTGTAAGTATATCTTCTTTCACTTCAATGTGGATATATAATAAAATTGTTTGAAGCTCCAAACCCCCACAAAGCCATATCTCAGAGAGGTTCACAGTTCTAAAAGAATGTTCTGTCAAGTAGTAGTCTTAATTTGTGCTACTTTGAAATGCGACTTTGACCAACATATCAATTTATTTTCTTGTTTAAGTTCCATATTCACTCGATTTCGTAGAAAAAGGTTAAGAATATAAAAAAGAAAAAAGAGTTAAGGGTGGAAGGGAAACCCTTGATTGGAAACCCTTAAGTTTTCAATAGTGAATGAAGGGATTTCATGGAAAATGCACTTAGTTTTGCTGTTGCCATATGCTGTAATGTTCTGTTGTTGACCCTGACAGGTTTTTCTTCTTAGACGATCTTACTGGATTTCAGATCACCTATCTCTTGGAGGTAAAATTGTTCTTATTCTGCTTTTGAATATGTTGAGTTGCAGGAAGTGTATCCATCTGCAAAGAACCGTACATAAACAAATTGGTTTAAGATGACAATGCAAGTTATTTCGTGTCTGAGACTCAAAAACAAGCTCAAAGTTGAAGATGTGAGACAATTTGCTTGGATAGAAGAGAGAATTAATCCTTAAATCAGCTAATCCTATTAAGCATGAACCGCTTGGAGCATCCTATTTCGTATCTGTTAGTTCTGTGCCCTCTTTTTGTGGCCTGAGTTTTCTAACTAACTGTTGACTTGCAGCTACCAGAACCTTTCAGTTTCATTTTTACATGGTTTGCAGCTGTACCCTTCATAGTTTGGTTAGCGCAATTACTTACAAATGCAATTGTGAAAGACTTTTTGATCTTGAAGGTACTGTTTTGCACTGGTACCTTTTCTATGGCTAAAAGAGCTACAAAAGCATGCAAATATTGATAAATACCATTGGTTTCTAGGGCCTTTGTCCAAATTGCGGTACTGAGAACACTTCCTTCTTCGGAACCATATTGTCAATATCTAGTGGTGGTTCCACCAACAATGTCAAATGCACAAAGTGAGCATCCAGTTATTTGCTAAACGCCTTCACCTAATATCTCATCCTCAATATTGTTAACATGACGTCAATATTTTGCTTCAGTTGTGGAACCGAAATGATCTATGATTCACGTACACGACTGATTACGCTGCCTGAAGGAAGTGAAGCTTAAACGTACAGAGGTATCTATCTCGCTTACCTTACAGTTAGCTGATACTTACTTACAGGATGAATTTTCAGTCAATCACATGCATCAACGTTACCAAGCTGCTCGCATCTATCGACATGTACTTCCCTGTTAAACATAATAAGTAGCTCGGAAACCTTTTAAACAAGCAGTTTCTAATTGACTTTTGTCATTACCAGTCCCATAATCGTAGCTCTTGCTCGTTGCATGAATCAAATGGTAATCAACTTGCCATTCTCTTCCTTAAGAAGATTACCTGCTAAAATAGTGACAGGGATGGCTACTGGACGCAGGAATCAGGATCAGCTTTGCTTTACGATAAACGCAGGAGAGTGAAGCTGACTGTTCAAGTTGGAGTGAAGGAATGTAACCTTGTGATGTTCATACGAGATTGTATATTGATATTGTAATCACAATTTCTCTCGCATGCATGTATGTAAAAGCTTTATACATCTGTAGCAGGCTTTCACAGGTAGATGAGAGTAGGATTACATACCTGACATAACGCTCTAACTCGGCAGTTAAATTTGTTAAATATGTGATTTTAGTTGGGATAGAAAATTTAACATATGTGATTATAATTTAAATAAAAATATTAAAAAATTTCAATTGACATTTGTGTATATATAGAAAAGGAAACAAATTTTTTAATGAAAAAGGAGATGAGTACTAGAAAAAAAAAAAGGATGGCTACGTAGCCAATCATATTTGGCTAATTTTGGTTAACCATTAGCCACTTTAGCAAATTGTATTGTATTATAAATTTCTAATAGAAAGAGGTAGGGCTATAATTGTAATGATGAAAATGTTTCTAATTCTTCTAATTCTACTTTTTCTTTGTTGTCTTTCATCTTGCTCTTATTTTTTTTTTCAAGTTTCTTCTTCTCATTTTGAAAAAGGAACGAAAGTTTTAAAACTTTTTTTTTGACGAAAGACAACTTATCGAAAACAAAGAAAGGCTAAAAAAAACTGACTCAAGCTAACAGGCTTACTCCATACACCCAGTTCCTGTTGGGACCCGATCTTCTTCTCATTCCCATCCTCAGGTGATGAGAAGAAGATCAGCCCTATTATCGACAGTATAAACAGATTGCTCTAATAATAAAATAGAACGTAAACAATCAGGACTAGTATCCCAACATTGGTAGTTTGCATGTAATAAGGCTACTCTCGCTAAAGCATGAGCCGCCTTATTGGCACTCCTAAGCGTCCATTGGAAGGACAAAAGAAGGAATTGTTGTGTAAGCATATGACAATCAAACGCCAGCATCCCAATCTCTGAATAATTTAAAGAAGACGTTGTGATAGCTTGGATCGCTTGCAAGCAATCCGATTCTACAATAACATGGTCGATTTGCTTATCCTTCAACCACGAAAGTGCTTCCCGTATCGACATTAGCTCGGCTATAACTGGATCAAACAGAGACGAATAATGCCCAGAGAGAGTAGCTATAAATCTGCCCCTTGCATCCCTAAGTACAGCAGCAAACCCCGTAGCATTCTGTTCCTTAAAGATAGATGCATTGACATTGCATTTCATGAAGTCTTCCGATGGCTGCCTCCAATTTGAAACATAAGAGATGGGGCCACTATCTGTTACGCAAACTCTCTCAAAACAACGTCGGGCATCCTGCCAGTCTGAGAAAATTATCAGCAAATCGGATGATCATATAGGAGGGAATAATCTTTCCTTGCTAGATGCGTAGATTGCGGTGATGCCAGATGCTCCATAAAATGGTTAACACACGGGCTGAAAGAGATGCAGGCATATTTGTTAAGATAAACCCCAACATGGCATCGTTCCTCAGTACCGGAACACGCAAATTCGCTATAGCCCAACACTCTTGTGCTTTAGAACACTCGAATAACACATGATTCATGTCTTCTTCAATGCCACAAACATCACAATCAGTTTGGAGCGTAACACCCTTCCTCAGCAGACGGACTTTGCATGGAATAAACTCCTGACCACATCACCATGTGAAGTCTTTCACCTTAGGGGGAATAGGCAAATTCCACAGCTGCTTCCAAGGTTTATCCAAAATAAAATTTGCATTATCCCTGAACAATCTAAGTGCCATTTTATAGCTTGACTTAACCGAATACAAACCGTTCCTATTGTAATGCCAGATCAACTGATTAGGTGGTCTTGAAATTGCAATGGGAATTTTGGAAATCCGTCCAACATCATAAGGCGTGAACATGCCTTCAAGTAGATGTTCATCCCATTCCAAACCCGACTCATTAAAAAGCTCCTTCACTTTCATGTTATCTGAATATTGCATTGGAGGGGATGTGATGAAAAAATTATCATCCTCATTAAGCCATGGATCCTTGAAAACATTAATCGATGCCCCATCGCCAAGCCTCCACCGCACCCTATGAACCAGTATATCTTTTGCGGCATAAATACTTCTCCAAATGAAACTCGCATTGGCTCGATCCATCGCTTCCAGAAAACTACTATTTGGAAAATATCTGGCTTTAAAAATTTTGCTAGGAAGAGAGTCTGGGTATTCAATAAACCGCCATGCCTGTTTGCCTAGCATGGCTAGATTAAAACAATTCAGATCCCGAAAACCCATGCCCCCATATTTTTTTGGCGCGCAAAGTCGATCCCAACTTGTCCAATGTATGTTCTTCCTGTTTGACATGCCTGATCCCCACCAGAAGGAATTCATCAATTTTTGTAATTCATCACAGGTTCCTCGAGGAAGAAGAAAAACGCTAATGTAGTAAGCTGGCAACGCTTGGGCAACAGTCTTGATAACCACTTCTTTTCCCGGTCTGGATAACAGTTTATTCTTCCAACTCATGATATGCTTACTAAGGCGATCTTTAATAAATGCAAAGACCTGTTTTTTCCCTCTTTCGATTAGTGATGGGAGACCTAAGTACCTTCAATGATCAATAGGAGTGCTTACACTCAAGATAGATTCCACCGCATTCATATCCACTTGTGTGGTGTTAAAGCTAAACATGATACCTGACTTTTGATAGTTAATTGCCTGTCCCGACGCTGCTTCATATATATCCAGCATCCTCTTAACATTCTGCCCTTCCCTTGCATTTGCCCGAAAGAAAAGAAAACTATCATCTGCAAAAAAGAGATGAGAGACACTAGGGCTTCCTGGACAAATTCTAGCTTCGTGTATATCCCCTCGTGCCTCATTTTTCCGGAGCAACGCTGATAATCCTTCAGCACAAAGAATGAAAATATACGGAGATAGCGGATCTCCCTGTCTCAAACCTCGCTTAGGAATAATAGGTCCAATTTCATAATCATTAAAAGCCACCGAGTACCGAACTGTGGTAACGTACACCATGATGAGCTCCACCCACTTCCTATCGAATCCCAACTTTAATAAGATGAAACGTAAATATCCCCAATCAACTCTATCATATGCTTTGCTAATGTCGATCTTAAGAGCAGCTTCGCCAACTTTTCCTTTACCTTTGTTTCTCATGTAATGTATGATTTCAAAAGCCACCATAATGTTGTTGGTAATGAGTCGTCCTGGAACGAAAGCCGACTGCATGGGAGAGATTATTCTAGGAAGGAGAATTTTGAGTCGGTTCGCAATTACCTTGGCTATGATTTTGTAAAGGACATTGCACAAAGCTATTGGCCAAAGATCTTTCATACAGCTAGGATTGTCTTTTTTAGGAATCAAGACAATCATGGCATCGTTAAGTGTGTCTGAGAATTCCTATTTGTCCATCCAATTAAGGCAGTTGTTGAACACATCCATCCCCAAAATATGCCAACATTTCTGAAAAAATGTCGAGTTCAGCCCATCCGGCCCAGGCGCCTTGTCCGGATGCATATAAAAAATTGCTCTCTTAAACTCACCTTGCTGTAATGGTGCTAGAAGATGATCATTGTCCTCTGTAGTTACCACTGACTGAACACTGTCAAAATGCTGGAAATCTGAACCACCTGACACAGAGAACAACTGAGCAAAATAATCTAAGATGACTTTACTGATACCCTTATTATCCGAAACTTGTTGGCCATTATCGTCAGTGAGTGCGCTAATGTGATTCACCCGTTTCCTTTTGGATGCTTGCACATGGAAATATTTAGAATTGGCCTCCCCATACTGCATCCAGAAAATCTTTGAGTGCTGCTTCCAATATATCTCCTTTTGGGCAAGAAGTCGGGTTAGCGTCGTTTTCTGAATCCCCAATAATTCATGCTGATGTTGTAAGCGCGCCAATGTCATGTTCCTCTTTAGAGCGTGAATCCGCTCAGAAAATTACCTCCCAGTTGTTTTTGCCATTTAAGTAACCTTTTACCGCAATTCTGGAGCCTGAGAATGATGTTGGGATCCTGATTGTTGACCCAGAAAGTTGAGACACAGTCCAAAAAGCCATCTTCCATTAACCATTTATTTTCAAACTTGAAACGCTTGGTCCTCTTAGTAGGAAGGTGACGTTCAACCACCAATATTATGGGATTATGATCTGATGACTCACACTCCAAATTGTGATGTTTGTGGAAAGGAAAAATGGCCATCAATTCTTCATTAACAAAAGCTCGATCAAGTCACTCTAGTGTAGGTGAATTTGTATTTCTACCTCTCTTCCAAGTATACCCGAAACCAATCAGAGGAATATCAATTAGATTGCAATCTGAAATACATTGTCGAAAACCCTCCATGAGAGAGCTGGGATACTCCCCTCCTCATAGCTTATCATTAAGCGATAAGAGGTTGTTAAAATCCCCAAAACAAACCCAAGGCATGCTATGAATCCTTGAGAGAGACTGCAAAAGCTCCCAACAAGCCCTTTTTCTATTCGCTTCAGGGAAGCCATAGAAACCTGTAAGTCGTCATTTAGGAATAACAGAGTCATCAATTCGAAGGTCGATATGATTATTAGAGAAACCTATAACTATAGCATGCACCTCATACATCCAGAACATAGCTAGACCACCACTTCGACCAACCCGATCAACACAGAAACAGAAATCATACTTTAACAAAATTTTTATTTCTTCAACCTTAACAGAATTTGCAATAGTTTCACTCAAAAAAAGAACACTAGGCTTATTAACCCTAACTAGGTCCTTTAAGGCTCGAACTGTCCTGTGGTTGCCTAAGCCACGACAGTTCCAGGCTATATAACTCATGGCTTCGGCGGGTCTGCTGAGTAAGATCGGCCATTGATATATTATATGGGAATGGCGGCAAAACTGATTCGCTCATGTCCATCATCTCTACAAAGCTGTCCTCGTTGTTGCCATGTTTAGGACGTTTTTTAAGTTCCGCAACATCCATTACCGCAACTTCTTTCTCAGTCTACGCAAGAGCATTAATCGGGCTATATCCGGTTGAGCTGCTGATGGATGTATGATAATTATGGCCCAATTGATAACCATGATCTGCATTGGATTTGAACATTAACTGCTTAGGAAAGAAGAAGAAATTGTTGCTGATTCTACGAGGATTTTTGGCTGCTAATTGTGGATATTTCAGCTCCTGATTTTGTGCCACGAAAGTCTCTCCGTAATCATTTCCCGGATCCCGTTTCCAATGTATTGCTCTCCTGGATTTCCGAGCTCTCACCTTTGCCTGAATTTCCTCCGGCCACTCGCGACAGATCTCCTCCTCCAGCCTTTCCAATAGCTTGCGGCAGTTAGTTTCAGTATGTCCTATTATTCCATAGAGATAACAGATAAGAGGCAGCCGCTCATAACTGAATGTGATCACTATAGGTTCCGCTCCTTGTTTGCGAATAATTTTCTTACACATAAGAGGTTCTTCCACATTGATTCGAACACGAACACGCATATAGTTGTTCAATGAGTTGTGTCTAAAAGTAGAGTCGTATTCAAGGTAGGTGCCCATCACATTTCCAATATTTCTTGCCATAGTCTCCGAAGCAAATCCCATGGGTAAATCGTGAAATTGTACCCAGATATCAGTGTGAGTGAAATCTATTTCCATCGGGTTCTCCCCTTCCTTCCATTGATGAACAAGCAAAATACTCTTGTTGAAAGACCACGGTCCTCCAGCTAGCATTTTCTTCAAATCGATGTGGTGATAAAACTGAATGATATATATGTTTGATGTAAGCTCCCCTCAGTGGACCCCAAAGACTCAACAATGTTCGTTCCATAGCCTCTGCGTTGATCACTCTTTCTCCAACCAATTTGCCCAACAAATATAGGTCGTAGTTGATCGCCTCCCCTTGGATTTCTTCTGCTAGGATCACAAACTCTGCATCTTCCTTCTCTCGGATAGAGAGATTCTGAAGTCCCTGATCCATCCTACAAAAACAACGACAATTGCAAATATCAAAAAAACTTCTCACACAAATCTACCCTGCACAAACTTGGCAGACCAAAACTTGCACTCTTGTTGAGAGAACAGAGAGGCAAGACATTAGAGATATCATTGTTCCTGTTTTAAAACTTATTTGTACTAATACAATTACTATTTTGACCTAAGGTTTGAAAGAATCAAGAATTTCGTATTCTTGGTAGTTGAGACAATTGGATTCTAACATCTTATTTTGACCAAATTTAATTTATTTACACTTTCATTTGTATTGATATTAAAGGGACACCATTGTTCTTGTTGGCTGATAAATGTGAGTTTACAATGACAGAAGACAAAGATAAAGTGCTAACTTGCGTTACCTTCAACTTAAAGATTAGATTTGGGTACTTCGTCTATATTAAATGAGTTTATACTAACCTTATAAACTTTCATTGACAAGCAGTAAAGATTATGAGAATACAATCGAGTAAGAAGAAAACCTTAGCTTAATAGAAACTACATTAGACATTCTTACATCTAATACGATGATTATGTATTAAAAATAACACCATCTATGATAGAAAAGTGCTAAATTTACCTTAAAATGAAAATATCACCACATTGATTTTAAGTAGTTAACATATCTCAATTAAAACTATATTAGAGCTTAATATATCCAAAACCACACTTTTGTTTAAAAATAACCACTATTGATAGCAGATAAGTTACATGTTTACCTTTAAGTGAGAATATTGTCTCAATATGAAGCATACCATACCTTAGTTAAAACTATACCAGACTTTCATACGCTAATCTTATGATTATGTTAAAAACTACTATTACCCATTATAAATAACAAGTTTACTTTAAAATGAGAATACCATCACTTTAATATTATCAATCCTCAATTAAAATTATACTAGAGCTTTATATATTCAATACCATGTTTATGTTAAAAAAATCGCCACTGATAATAAATAAGTCACACCTTCATCTCTAAATGAGAATACCATCATAGTATAAAGAATATTATGGCTCAATTAAAACTATACCAAATTTTCATATATTCAATACTATGCTTATATTTAAAAAAATACCATCACCCATAATAGATAAGTTACATGTTCACCTTAAAATGAGAATACCATTACTTTGATACTAAGATTTATTTTAAACTATATCAAAACTTCATATGTCCAATACCATCTATATATTAAAATCCACCATCAGTAACAGATAAGTCACACGTTCACCTTTAAATGAAAACATTATCACTTAATATGAAGAATACTGTATCTCTATTAAAACTATACCAAGACTTCACACATCCAACACTAAACTTGTGTTAAAAAAAATCATTACCCATTACAAATAAGTGACACAATCACTTTAAAATGAGAATAACATCATTTTGATATTAAGTTATCATGCTTCAATTAAAATTATATCAGAATATCATAAGTCCAATGCCACACTTATGTTTAAAAAATTACCACCAACCTCAGATAAGACACACGCTCACCATTAAATGAGAATGTCATCATTTAGTATGAGGAATATCATGGCTTAGCTGAAACTATTCAAGATTTTCATATATTTAACACCATATTTATGTTCAAAAATACCACCACCTATAATAGCTAAGTCACAGTCAACCTTAAAATGAGAATACCATTGTTTTGATATTAAGATCCTATGTCTCGATTAAAACTATAACAAAGTTTTATACACCCAATATCACATGTACGTTTAAAAAGAACTACCACTGATAATAAATAAGTCACAGGTTTACCTTTAAATGGGAATATTATCACTTAGTACGAAGAATACCATGCTTTAGTTAAAATTATACTCAAACCTTAGCACATCCAATAGTACACTTATGTTTAAAAAAATACTACCACCCATTATAAATAAATGACATATTCATGTTAAAATGAGAATACCATCACTTTGATATTAAGTTACCAAGACTCATTTATAACTATACCAGAGCTTTATATATCTAATACCATACTTATGTTTAAAAACAACCACCACCAATAACATATAAGTCAAATGTTCACCTTTACATAAGAATAATTTCATTTAGTACAAAGAACACCATGCCTTATAAGAGCATATTAGAGCTTTACACACCAATACTACAATTATGCTCAAAATATACTACCACCCATTATAGATAAGTGACACATTTACCTTAAAATGAGAATTTCGTCTCTTTGATATTAAGTTACCATGCCAAATTTAAAACTATGCTAGAGCTTCATATATCTAATACTACACTTATGTTTAGAAAAAATCACCACCAAGAATAGATAAATCATACACTCATCTTTAAAAGTGAATATTATCACTTATTATGAAAAATACCATTTCTCAGTTAAAACTATAATAGCTATTCATATATTTAATACCACACTTGTGTTTAAATAATGCCATCACTCATAATAGGTAAGTCACATATTTACCTTAAAATGTGAATGTCATCACTTTGATATTAAGGTACCATGCCCTAGTTAAAATTATAACAAAGCTTCATACATCCGATGACAGATTTATGTTTAAAAAATGACCATCAATATCATATAAGTCATATGTTCACCTTTAAATGAGAATACCATACATAATATAGAGAATAGCAAACCTTAATTAAAACTATACTAAGCCTTCACATATCTAATATTATGTTTACATTTAAAAAATACCACCATTCATTATAATAAGTGACAAGTTCACCTTACAATGAGAATACATTAAGTTAATATCTCTCAATTAAAGTTATAGTAGAATTTAATATATATCTAATACCATGCTTAGGTTTAAACAAACAACTACAGAAAATAGATAAGTAATACATTCACCTTTAAATGGGAATATCATCACTCAATAAGAAGAATACCATGACTTAGTTGAAACTATACCACATTTTCATATATTCAATAGCATGATTATGTTCAAAAACTACCACCATCCATAATAGATAAATGTTTACCTTAAAATGAAAGTACCATCACTTTCGTATTAAGATATAATAGAGCTTTATTTGCCCAATACTACACGTATGTTTATAAAAAAATACCACTAATAACATATAAGTCATATGTTCACCTTTAAATGGGAACAACATCACTTTGTAAGAAGAATAGTATGCCTAAATTAAAACTATACTAGATCTTCATTCATCTAATACTATGCTTATGTTCAAAAAGTATCACCACATATTACAAATAAGTGACACGCTCACCTTAAAATAAAAAGACCAACACTTGGATATTAAGTTACTATACCTCAATTAAAACTTTACCAAAGATTCATACATCAAATACCATGTTTTAAAAAGACCACCATTGACAATAGATAAGTCTGACGTTCAAGTTTAAATAAGAATACCATCACTTAGTATAAAAATACCATGCCTCATTTAAAACTATATTGTGCATTCAAACATCCAATGCTACACTTGTGTTTAAAAAATACCACCATATGTTATAGATCAATGACACATTCACATTAAAATGAGAATACCATTACTTTGATGTTAAGTTACCATGCCTCAGTTAAAACTATGTCAAACCTTCATGTATCTAATACCACAATTATGGTAAACAAAAGGACCACTAATAACATATAAGTCATACATTTACCATTAAATGAGAGTACCATCACTCGTTGCAAAAATTACCATGCCTTAATTAAAATTATACTAGGATTTCAAACATCTAATACTATACTCATATTTAAAAAATACCACCACCTATTATAGATAAGTGACATATTCACCTTAAAATGAGAATACTATCACTTTTATATTAAGTTATCATGCCTATGTTAACACTATAACATTACTTCATATATTTAGTGCCACACTTATGTTTAAAAAAATATATCACCAATAACATATTTGTAACATTTTCACCTTTAAATGGAACACCATCAATTAGTATGAAGAATACCATGGCTTAGTAAAAACTATACCAAATCTTCATATATTCAATACCATGCTTATGTTCAAAAATTCCACCATATACAACATATAAGTCACATGTTCAACTTGTAATTAGAGTAATATTAATTTGACATTAAGATACCATGCCTTAATTAAAAATATAAAAGAGCTTCATAAATCCAATATTGTACTCATGTTTAGAAAACCACCACCCATAATATGTAAGCCACATATTCAATTTAAAATGAGAATAACATTACTTAGTATGAAGAATACCATATCTTATTAAAAATGTACCAGACCTTGATACATCCAATACTATGCTTGTATTCAACAAATACCATTAACTATAACAAATAAGTCACATATTCATCATAAAATGGGAATATCATTAATCAGTACAAAGAATACCATGGTTGAGTTAAAAGTATACAATTACTTCATATATCCAACACCACAGATATATAGAAAAAAAAACTATCATTGGTAATAGATTGCCTTTAAATGGAAATACCATCACTCAGTACAAAGAATATTAAGCCTAAGTTAAAATTAGGCCAAACCTCCATACACCCAATACCACACGTATGTTATAAAAAAACTATCACCAATAACAAATAAAGTCACACATTTACCTTTAGATGGGAATGCTATCATTTAGTATGGAGAATATCTTGTTTTAGCTAAAATTTACACATCTAATACTACACTTATGTTCAAAAAATATGACCACCTATTACAAATAAGTGACATATTCACGTTAAAATGAGAATGCCATCACTTTGATATTAAGTTAGTATGCCTTATTTAAACACTAGACTAGAGTTTCATATATCCAATACAACAATTATGCTTAAAAATAACCACCACCAATAACATATAAGTCAAATGTTCAACTTTAAATAAGAATATCATCATTTAGGATGAAGAACACCATGCCTTAGTTAAAATTATATAAGACCTTCATACCATAATACTACAATTATGTTCAAAATATAATACCACCCATTACAAATAAGTGAAATAGTCACCTAAAAATGAGAATCCCATCACTTTTGAAAATATGTTACCATGCCTCAGTAAAAGCTATGCCAAAGCTTCATATATTCAATACCATGCTTATATTTAGAAAAAAAATCATCACTGATAATAGATAAGTCATATATTCATCTTTAAATAGGAATACCATCACTAAGTACGAAGAATACCCTGCCACAATTAAAACTGTAACATATCTTCATGTATTTAATACCACACTTATGAATGATCTGAATAGAGAGGAGGAATAAAGTGTGTAAAGGAGTTATACTTATGCAAACTTGATTGACCAAAAACCTATCAAGCTTTCTCCTGGTGAAGTTCCTACCTAGCTGCTTGTTATTCCAGGAAACATGATATCCATTAGATCTTAAATCAAATATTTCTAGCAAATCTAATATGGACTCTAACTCTGTGCCTATAACTTTATGCTTTACTTTATCTCCTTGAGCTTTTAAGGGATAAAAGACACAATTAAAGTAACCTATAACAATCCAATTCTTAACCATATATGATTTAATAATAGCAAGATCCTCCCATAATTTTGCTCTTTGGAAAGCAAAGCTAAAAACATAAATGATTGTCAATTCAAAGGAAACCAGGGAATCCAATCTCTTACATCCTAAATGAATGAACTGACTAGAGCAGTTAAGAATGGTCATTAAGTGAATTTGTGGTATTGTAATTATTAAATGAAGTGTTATGTTATTACTTGGAGAAAAGTTAGTATATGGAGTGTGTATATGGAAAGCAATGAAGTTGACATGGTTTATAGCGTATTTGATTGGAAAATGTGTTCAAGAGTTGAATGTATTCGTATTAGGTTTTCGAATTGGAAAATGAAACCAACAGAAGGATTTCAAAGTGGTGAAAAGGAAACTAGCAAGTTATGAGTGTATTTTAACTATTTTATGTGACTTAATTCTTTGTAAAAGCATTAATGACATGTGAGTGTATTTTAATTATTTTATGTGACTTAATTCTTTGTAAAAGAATTGATAATATGTGAGTGTTCTTTAAATTGATTTTTATACAAATAGTTTTCATTTGATCATGAAATGAATATTTATATTGAGTTTTATGCAAATGATATTTTATAAGTGGATATTGCTAGCATAAGTGTATGCTTTGGCAATATATGAGTTTTAATTTGAGAGTTAAATTTTATATGATTGGGAGTTACATTGAAATAATTCACTTATAAATCCTCCTATACTTGATTTAGAAAATAAGATAAGTCATAAATGTAAGAGATGCTTTTGTCTATGGTACACCGATAGGCTTTATACATGTTATTTTACCAGTATATTTATGATGGTTGACCTATTACGGGTAAGTAATGTAGAACCAACTCCATAAATAGTGGTAACTAGTCATGTATAAGTGATGTAGAACTAGCTCCGTGACTTGTTACGAATAACCGATGTATAACAAGCTCTGTAACTACCGGTCTATAGCAGTTAACCTGTTACAGGTAAGTGATGTAGAATTAGCTCTGTAAATAGTGGTTAACCAGTTGCAGGTAAGCAATGCAAAACTAGATTTATGAGTTTAAGCCTAGTGTACCATAGGGTAAAGAAATTTGTGGTATGCTATATTGAGTAAGGAAAATCATGAAAACAATAATGCCGCCATTATTTATGTTAAAAGTGATTTGAGAGGTACCGTATGGTACCAATACTGATGGTTGACTCATTTTTTTAGTATTAAAGTTTTTAGAAATTCCACCACTGTTTATTGATTAAGGAAAATGGGAAATGGAAACTTTTATATGATGGGTTTAATTTCGAGAACCATTTCGAAATAGTTTTTTTAATTGAAATTGTGTTATATGAAATGTTATGTTATTACTAGATTTTATGATGCACAAATAAATTGTTATGAAAAATGTTTTACCATGAGCTTTATGATTGTATGGAATGTTGCAGTTATATTGTTATAAAAAGTTCAATTTTCTTGTAAATTAATTACACTCACTAAGCTCATTTAGCTCTTTATAAAAGCTTTTAAATGAAATGCATGAATATGTTTTAGATTTTAAAAGTTTATTGTAGTGACTGTTGAGAATTATTTGTTTATGTTGTTTGTGAGTGGACTTAAAGTCTAAAAATTTATAATTGAGATTTAAATGAAATGCATGAATATGTTTTAGATTTTAAAAGTTTATTATAGTGACTGTTGAGAATTATTTATTTGGGTTATTTATGAGTGGACTTAAAGTCTAAAAATTTGTAGTTGAGAAATTGGTATGAATATAAAAGTGTTTTCAAATTTTACAAGGCTTTTAAAAATTTTGGAAATATCAAAATGCAGTTGATATGCTGCCAAAATTTTTGATAAAATGATAAAAAAAGTTTTTACTATTTTTTGTGCTTTTAATTATTAAAGTATAAAAGGTTTTAAATAGTTGAATAACTTGGCTTTGCGGGAACCCTTCGGTTGAGTTAGATATTGATTGGAGGGCTAACGTGGGGTCACTGAGAGGCATCCACTCGGGTTCCAAAAGGAGAACTCCAGGATGGTTCCTTTCAGAATTTCTCTTAAATTTCATAAACTTAGGATGAGATAGTTACTAAACAAATTATAATTTAATTTTGAAGAATTTCGTGATAAAAAGAAAATAAATCATAATAAGCATTTTTTATAGTCATGTGCCCACCTTGGGTTTTTATGAGTGCTCTAAAGAGGTAGCCTAAGTCTTTCGTTAAATATATCATCTTACAGCCCATTAAGGATTATAAAACTATTATGGACCAATATGGCTCAATCTTTTCAAAATTGTATCCATAAATTCCATCACATTAGGACCACCATAATGGGTTATAGATCTTATAAAAATCAGGTGGTGAATCCATCAAATCCATCTCTTTAGAATCACCTAAATAATTAGGCTATGGATTCATTAAGCGCTTGAGGCTCTACCTTATGTCAAGCGCAACTACAAGTCATAAGGATGAGAATGTTATGCATATTAAGAACTCATATGAGTTCCTTTGACTATAGTATGATATCTACTAGACTCCCTTAATTTGTGGGCTTAAGCCTTATCCCCCTTGATGATCCAAAAACTACTTTTCTTATTAATCCTTTAGTTAGAGGCTCTACCAAGCAAGCTCCTCTCAAATCTCACATATTATAAGAAAATTACTCCATTTTTTTAGTTATTTGATTATATTATGTCTAATATATATGTTTCTTCTCTTTCCCTTGTACATGTTATTTTTTGCTTTCCCAATGGCTACTTATGAAACACAATGTAGAGAAATTGATACACTTTGTTTCCCCCGCAATGGCATATCTGCCAATAAGTTCCTCAACCATTCAACTTCTTGATCCACCAACTTAAGAGTAATGAATTTAGATTCACTATTGAAGTGCACTATACTTGTTTGTTTCATAGATTTCCATGATGTAACACCTCCACTCAAGTTAAAGATATAAGCACCAATATAGCTAACTTCATCATTTTCAGACACCCGCATTGTATCAAAAAACCCTTTTAAAAGAGTGGGAAATTGACAAAAATGCAAATACTAGATTACAGTTCCTTTAAGATATTTTAACAAGCAATAAAGTGTATTCCAATGCTGACTACTCAAGTTATGAGTATAATGACTTAATCCATAAATAGTATAAGCTATGTTAGGTCTAGTATAATTTATGAGGAACATCACACTTCTTATAATTTTAGCATACTAGGCTTGTGAAATACTAGAAACTTTTTCTTTTTAAGAGATATATTATAATCACAGGTAGTTCTCACAGTCGCAACATCAAAGCCACCAAAAATTTTCAACATTTTTTGAATATAATGAGAATGACATAAAGAGAAGCCATTTTTGTATTTTTTCCATTTTAATACTGAGAATCACATCAGCTTCTCTTAAAGTTTTCATATCAAATTGAGAAAATATAAACATTTTGGTCTCATTAATGACATCCAAATTTGTATCAATAATGAGCACATCATCAACGTAAAGCAATATAATGACATAAGTTGATCTAATCATTTTTTAACAAACATAGGAATGAGATGCATTCATAACATAGCCATTACTTACTAAGGTTTTGTCAAACTTCTCATAATATTGTTTAGGAGCTTATTTAAGACCATACTTTCTAAGCTTAGACATCTTGTTCTCATGATTAGGAACCACATAACCCTCAATTTGTTCCATATATATTTCTTCCTCTAACTCACCATTAAGATATGTGGCTTTCTCATCCATTTGTTGTACTACTAGGATATAAATGACATCAAGGGTGACTAGAGTTCTAATAACATCAATTTTGGTCATAGGAATATAGGTCTTAAAATTGTTTATCCCTTTCTTTTAGTTGTAACTTATAGCTACCAATTTGGCTATAGATTTTTCTATAGTTCCATTAGGCCTCATTTTCTTTCTAAAGATCCATTTGCATCTACTTATAGGCAATCAACTATGTTCCAAGTATGGTTTGTCATTATTAAATTAAGCTCAATTTTAATGGCATCTTTCCAAAAGCTAGCATTTATGGATGTCACTGCCTCTTTATATGTTGGACCCCGATTTTTGAGTGGAATTTTAGAAATATTAATTGAATTTGAATGAGTGTGTTAGTACATGTATTGTGTTATAGATGTAATTATGCTTTAAAGGAAATTGATGAGAAATGAAGTGATGGGTTTTGATGACTTTGAAATTTGAGTAGAGTTGTATGAGTTATGAAAGTTAAAGTGAATGAGTTGATTGAAATGGAGTTGAAAAGCATGAAATAAATAGTGAAAGTGTGAGAATTTGAAGAATTAAGAAAGTTGACTTTTTGGGGATAGAGAGTTGACTTTTTGATTTAGGCAGAATTTGAGAAAATGATCTTCATGAAACTTGTAGCTCCTGTTAAAAGCTTTCTGTCAACATAAATTAAGATATTTTTCGATATTGGAACTGAAAGTTATGATTTTCTGAAGTTAAGGTTGTTTTACTTTGTTTGAAAAATGCTATTAAGAGTAAGATTGTGTATGCAGTGCTTTGGGGCCAATTTCTGGACTGATATGGTGTGAATTGAGTTAAGGGATCTTCATGAAAGTCATAGTAGATTTTCCTAGCTTTTCAACGATGTATCGTATGATATTTGTGGATGTGAGAATTGGAAGATATGAAATTTGGAAGTTTGGATGTGCTATAGGATGATGATTATTCTGGCAGAAAATTTGACTGAAAAATTGAATACTTTAGAGACGGATTTGGTTTTTGAGTTCTTCATCGAAGTTGTAGAGCTTCCTTTTATCTTTCTTTTGATATCAATTTTTTGAATTTTGGACTTCTGTGTAAAAAGTTATGAATTTTAGAAAGTTAGGTATGCGCTTTGGAGCGACCCTTGTTTTGGCCGATCTACCTTGTTTTGGCCGACCTATCTTGTTTTGGCCGACCGACCTTGCTTTGGCCGACCGATTTTGTTTTAGGCCGACCGATTTTGTTTTGGCCGACCGACCTTGCTTTGGCCGACCGATCTTGTTTTGGCCGACCGACCTTGCTTTGGCCGACCGACCTTGCTTTGGCCGACCGATCTTTGCTTTGGCCGATCGACCTCTGTTTTGGCCGATCCTTTGTTGTAGCATCCCACTCCAGCAAGACCCGAACCCGATATCGATGGTGATATCCAAGACCGCGCCCCGAGAGGGTGGTGTGCTAGAGCACTCAATCAATCAAAATTCGATACATTATTTTTTTTTCAGACACACATGCGGAAGTTTATAATCAAAGAGGGCATAAGCCCTTTCCGATCATACAATGCCATTTACAAAAATTTCCCATAGGGCCATTTGGCCATTTTCACAAACACAAACACTTGAGTCATTTCAATTACAATTCAAACGGAAGTTACGGAATAAACAATTTAATACAAAAATATAGACATGTAATGCAGACGCGAACTGATCC
>JAOSBK010000205.1:34862120-34887507 GCA_027568895.1 Erythroxylum shatona | reverse complement strand
GCCATAGGCATCCCATATCGACTGGAGAGGAGAACGAAGCATGCCTTATAAGGATGTGGAAACCTCTCCCTTGCAGACGCGTTTTTCATGCCCTAACGCACCGAATCCCATCAGAACTCCGAAGTGCAACGTGCTAGGGCCAGAGCAGTACCAAGATGGGTGACCTCCTGGGAAGTCCTATGGAAACTTTTCATCCCTTCCCTACGGGTCAGAAGGGGAAAAGCAAAACTGTGCGGGTGCAAGGCCCTAGAGATCGAGACCCAAAGCGAACAATATCTGCAAGCAGGTGGGCGCGAGGCCCGAGAGGCCGAGGCCCTGTGGACGCGAGGCCCGAGAGGCCAAGGTCCTACAGAACCTGAGCTGTCATTGATTGAAGGAAAGGGGAGTAATCTTTTCTCTAATGATCCCTTCTGTTGCACAACCTCTTGTGATTAGTTGAAACCCCTACCCCCACCTTTAAAGTATGCCTTTCTTGAGTTTAATGAGCTATTACCTATTATAATTGCCAATACCTTGTCTCACAATGAGGAAGAGAGACTCCTTGCCATTTTAAAAGAACATAAGAGGGCCATAAGGTGGACTTTAATAGATATACTTGGAATTTTCCCTGTTATTTACACACATAGGATCTTATTAAGTGAGGGTTCAAAATCTATGAGGTAGCCCCAAAGGAGACTAAACCCACTTATCTTAGACATGGTTAAGAAAGAAATAACAAAACTATTAAGTGCTAGGATCATATATCCCATGTCTAATAGTGAGTGGGTTATTCCGATACATTAGTGCCAAAAAGGAGTGGGATAACTATGGTAAAAAAATGATAAGGATGAGCTTATTCCTACTAGAGTGCAGAATTCGTGTCATGTGTGTATAAATTATAGATAATTAAATGACGCCACACGAAAAGATCATTTCCCTCTTCCTTTTATTGACTAGATGCTTGAAAGGCTTGCAGGCAAATCGCATTATTGTTTTCTAGATGGTTTCTCTGGGTACTTTCAAGTACCTATTGCACCAGAGGACCAAGATAAAACCACTTTTACATGTCCCTTTGGTATCTTTTCATATTGAAGGATGCCTTTTGGTTTATGTAATGCTCCAAGGACTTTCTAGTGTTATGTGATGGTTGTTCTT
This sequence comes from Erythroxylum shatona, assembly GCA_027568895.1. Lineage (NCBI taxonomy): Eukaryota > Viridiplantae > Streptophyta > Magnoliopsida > Malpighiales > Erythroxylaceae > Erythroxylum > Erythroxylum shatona. The sequence continues at coordinate 34,886,373 of JAOSBK010000205.1, read as the reverse complement.
TGTGAATTTTTAGAAGAATGCATGGAAATTTTTATGGACAATTTCACTGTTTATGGTGATTCTTTTGATACTTACCTATATAGTCTTGCAAAAGTTTTTAAAAGGTGCATTGAAAAGAATTTGATTTTGAACTTTGAAAAATGCCATTTCATGGTTAATGAAGGTATAGTGCTAGGTCATTTGATTTCTAGCAAAGGGATTGAAGTTGATAAACCTAAGATTGAGATTGTATCTTCTTTTCCTTGTCCTTCCTGTATTAAAGATATAAGATCATTTTTAGTTCATGCAAGATTTTATTCATAAAAGATTTCAGCAAAATTGCATTACCTCTTTCCAAGCTTTTACAAAAGGATGCAAAATTTGAGTTTGATGATTCTTGTAGGGATGCCTTTAATAAGTTGAAATCAAAACTCATTTCTCCTCCTATTCTAGTAGCTCCTGATTGGAACTTACCTTTTGAACTTTCATATAATGCTTCTAATTGTGCTAGAGGAGCTATGCTGGGCCAACGGGAGGAGAAGGTCGCAAGAGTTATTGCATACGCCTCGAAAACACTAAATCCAGCTCAAATCAACTACACAACTGAGAAACAGCTGTTTACAGTAGTTTTTGTTTTAGAAAAGTTTAGGCCATATTTGTTAAACTCCTATGTGACCATTCATACTGATCATGCAGCTGTTCGATATCTCTTTAAGAAACCACAATCGAAGCCTAGATTGATAAGGTAGGCATTACTTCTCTAAGAGTATGATATTGAGATAAAGGATCAAGCTGGTGCAGTGAACCATGTAGCTAATCATTTGAGTAGGCTACCAGATGATACACAGGGAGTGGACTCTTCTAAACTTACTTGCGATTCTTTTCCCAATTCAGTCTTATGTGCTTTAGTTTTTAAAGAACCTTGGTATGGATATATATATTCAATTATCTCATGACTGGACCCTCCTTTTATGTCTAAGTTACAGGCCCAAAAGCTAAGGAGCGAAGCTAAGCATTACATTTGGGATGCCCCTTATCTATGGCAACTTTCCAATGACCAAGTCATTAGAAAATGCGTGCCTAATGAAGAATTCAATGCTATAATTTCAGCTTGCCATTCAATGGTTTATGGTGGGAATTTTAGTGTAAGGAGAACATATAGAAAAATTCTAGATTCTGGTTTTTATTGGCCTACCCATTTTAAAGATTCATTTACCTTTTATCGGTCATGTGACAAATGTCAACGTTTTTTAGGGTTAGGTAAATGGCATGAAATGCCTCAGTAGCCTTTATTATTTTGCAAAATCATTGACGTATAAGGGATTGATTTCATGGGTCCCTTTCCTCTATCTTTTGGCTTTGTGTATATCCTTTTAGTTGTTGACTATGTATCCAAATGGATAGAGGCTATACCTATTAGAAAAGATGATGAGCAAGCAGTGTCAAAATCTCTTAAGTCCAACATTTTTTGTAGGTTTAGGATTCCTAATGCTGTGGTTAGTGATAGAGGAACACACTTCTGTAATAGGGTCATTGATAACCTATTTTCCAAATTTGGGGTCACTCACAAAGTCTCCACTGCATACCACCCGCAAACCAATGGTCAAGCTGAAATATCAAATAAAGAGGTGAAACACATCTTGGAGAAGATAGTAAAGCCATCAAAGAAAGACTGGAACCTGCATTTAGAAGAAGCATTGTGGGCCTATTGAACTGCCTACAAGTCACCAATAGGCATGTCCCCTAACCGTTTAATCTATGGCAAAGCTTGTCATTTGCCGGTGGAGTTAGAGTATAAAGCATGTTGGGCAGTCAAATGGTGCAACATGGAATTGGAATCTTCTGGTATGGAAAAGAAGCTGCACTTGCAAGAATTAGAGGAGATGAGACTAGAGGCATATAAGAATTCTTACCTCTATAAGTAGAAAACAAAGTTGATGCATGATAAGGTTCTCTAGAGGAAGAGCTTCAAGGAAGGAGACAAAATTCTATTATTCAAGCCTCATTTCACTTTTAAGCATGGAAAGTTCAACACTCACTGGGATCGGCCATACTTAGTCACTAAGGTACACAATTTTGGTATGGTAAAGCTTTTACATGAAGAGACTAGAGCCAAACTCAAAGTGAATGGCCACCTATTGAAGCTCTATGATGAAAACCAGCAACCTCCGTAAAACTTAGGTTGTTTCTTTCCTTCACGTGTTTGCTTACTCTTGCTCTGTGCTGATTATGACATTATCGGGTGCATTAGTTTATTGAATAAGTGTGGGGGAGAAACCATTTTAGTAGGACATTAGCTTAGCTTTTAGTTTAATCAACAGTTTTTCAATTCAATAATTCTTCTCCTGGTTTATTTTTACTGTGCTTATTGGCTTGATGCATGATATATCTTCAAGTTCGAGGAAACTGATGTGATTAATTGTGTTGCATTTTATTTTGTTGAGCTTATCTAGTGCCTTATGACTTTATATATGCTCTCTAAGGTTACCGAGCACCCAACTTGTGTCATTTGTTTGTCAGTCATGTTTCTCTTGTTGAACATTTATTTCTTTCTTGCTTGATATCCCTTTCGGGTAAACTTTGTCACAGCGTGAAATCCACGTCGCTGCAGCGAACTCACCTTATTCCTTCATACTGCTCTCGGGTATCGTTGCAACGAAACATCTATACTTTGCTATTTTTGTTATTAGGGTTAAGTTCGTCGTGGTGAATTTCAGCTTTGACCTCGGAGAAGGTTTAATCTATGGAAATTTTACCTAGTGAAATTACCATTCCACCCTTGTTTTCTCTTAACCTTACGTATTCCCTCTATCCTTTTCTATCATTTCACACATCCTAACCCCTATTTAACCATTCTGACCCCCTTCCTTCCTTCCCCGCTGTCACTTTCGCCCCAGCGCGCCTCTAGATCCTTAACCCAACCTCTCTTTTCTGACTATCTACAAAAATTTCAATCTTTGTGAGTGTTTCTTCTTTTCCTTTTTCTTAGTTCTGTAGTGTTTAGGGTAGACTAGGTTATCTATCTTGTTTTCTTTTCCATTTTCCCTTTACATTCATTTTGTTTAGGTTACCTAGGATTGTTTCTTATGCCTTTGCTAGTTACTTAGGTTATTATTTTTAATTTGTTTTACCCATTTGCTTAGTTATGTTTCGGTGTGTGTTTTCTGTAGGGCAATGCCTCGAGTTAAACTACCTACCCCTAATGCGCCTCCTGCCCCTCCTAACCCCCTTAGCGACTCTAATTCCTCATATAGTTTTATTTTTGTGGAGTTTTATGAGAAAGTAGAAACTAGGCCTTTCATTAAAGAGAGACCCTTTCTGCTAGCTCCCCTTCATAATCGCTTCATTCAGCAACTTGTTGCTTCTCTGCTCACAGGCTTAGTCAAACCCCCTCCTTACCAAATTAGCTTGCATTTCATGACACATAGGTTAACTTAGGTCCATTCATTTTAGGTTCCGATTAAGTGAAACAACCCGAGGTTGCATCTTATATTGCAATCCTTGGATTATTTTTTTAATTTAACCTCCAAAGGTACGAACAAAGGTCTGAATCAATGGGACTCCATTACTTAAAACCCTGTTAAATTCTCTTAGTGTGTGTAGTGGATAAGTCCATGTGACAAGTCACTTTGGAATTTAGAATCAACTCAATATCAAACACAACTATGCAAGATAAAAGAGAATCAACAAGATCACAAATAGACATATATAAGAATTCTTATATTTAAGCTCAAAGTTCTACATAAACAAATCCAAACCATACATTGAATATCCAACACTTGATTAAACTATAATCAAGTATGTTCAACTAAAAATTATAAATCCTAATCCTAGGAATTCATAAATCATAGCTAAACATGGATTAAGCTAGCCCATTGAACTCTACCCATTGCTACATCTTCAAAAGGAAAGAAATGCCTAGCCACACATAGCTCCAAAAAACTTCACAACTGAGAAGCAATCAGAGGCACCCATGGTAGAAGTCGATGGTGAAAAATGAAAGAAATGAGATGGATATAAGAGAAGACGATGGTGTGTTAGTGGTAGAAGATGGAATATGAATGTTTTATACGTCGGCTCCCCCCTTTGTATGATATCCCAAAATAGGTTTTTTCAAAAACAAGTTAGTGGATTGGGTTGCATAGTTGGTTAATTTTATGAAAATGGTTCAAGTCTGGTGCTGGTTCGAATGTGTCGCCGTGACAAATGGATAAGTTCGTCGCGGTGAACTTTTCGTGAAAGATTTCTTTAATAACTTTATGATTTCTCTGTAGTGCACACATTATCCTCGTCATGGTGAACTTTGCTCGAAAGGTTCCTTCAAAGATTTTCTTATTTTGTCGCGGTGAAACATCATCCTCGCCACAGTGAACTTTGCCTGTTGCCCTCATTGACTTGTGTTCTTAGTCTTCACTCTTTGGCTCTATTTCTTGAATGTCATACAATGAAAAATAGTAGTTTGTAGTATCAATTATTCTAAAAATCAATTTAGTGAAATTACTAATTATTTGTGACAATTTTACCTTCAAACTACATTAATTCAAAACAAGCATTCATGAGCTAAATTAAGCACAATATCCGATAATAAGAGCCAAAAAGTATAACAAAAACCATGAAATTGTCACCAAATGATTTAGGAAACTTGGGTTCAATCAAATTCCCCCACACTTAAACCATTGTACTTCTAGACAAAGCTTATAAAATTCAAAGAGACACAAGTGTAAAAGAAAATGCTGACATGCTTAAAAATGAGAGCAGAAAATCAGTTAAACCACTTTCTCAGAAATCAACCCAAGCAGACTGAAAGACCACTAAGAAAATAAACACTATAAGTATTTAATCCAAGAGATTGGGAAAGAGAGATTTCTCTTAAGGAAATGTGTTTAATCTCTCAACTCACTTGTGTTGGGATAATTTCACTCTTCAATCTGCTTAGTCCATTCTCTTCCATAAGCTTGTGATAATTCTACCTCTCCACCATAAGAACTATAATTTTGAGAATCAAGGGGACTTTTAGGGTTGTAATATACGGAAGGCTAATTGAAATGGATTGGATAGAAGAAGAAAAATGAGTACATGCATCACAATTATTTTCCACATGAAACAAATGCCAACTATGTATAAGAAAATATTTAAACAAACAAACAAAAACTTACATTTTTTATGTGTTTATAACTTTTCTCTTTTGAGAAATCTTTTTTATTTTTAAGCTTTTTGGAACTTTTTCTTTCTTTTCTTTTGTATAAAAAACCCCTTTTTTATGATCATCTTTAAATGGAGATGAGATATTGACATTAATTGTGAAATATGCATGCACTCAAAAAATGGCTTAAAGGGGTTAGCAATGGTTAAGTGTTTGGGTTTTGTGTTTGGGTAAGTAGGGTTTTTGAAAAGAATGTCTCTATCATATTAACAAAATTTTAATTCATCAAGCTTTGATCAAGAATTAAAACAAATTCTATAGAGATATGAAATTAAGCAGATACATACATAAATGATGGAATTCAGGCCCAAATATCTTTCCAACAAGGTTAGTATCTCAATTAAGCAATCTCAAAGTTTAAAAATGCATAGTGTTAGTCTCTTTCAGTGTACCTTCACTTGCCTCTCGTGAAAACATTGAAAATGGAATTAACCAAAATCAACTATCATTTAAAAACATAGATGGTTTTCCAAAAACACTTGTACAACTTTGAAATTTATAAAATCTTCAAGACACGGGAGTAAGAAGAATCTAATTTGGAAGAAGTATTGAAATGAGGGAATTAAAATAGAAAATGTCTTTTCTTTTTATGAAAGGAATTGACTTTGTTAGCGAATCGAAAATTAGCAACGTTGCCACGGTGAAACCAAATGCTTGTTGTGACAAAATATTGCAAAAAAAAAAGAAACACTTGAAAAATATGCAATTAACCTTAATTACTAAGTTTAAAAATTTACAGAGGACACATAAATGACTTGTGCAAGCAATTATATGACCAAAAATGATGCATAAAAAGAAACATTAAAATGGAATATCTTCCCCCACGCTTAAACATCATATTGTCCCTAATTATGAAACAATCAAAACACCATGATGCAATGAAAAGTAACAGGAAGGCTATTTGAATTATAACACAATGAGAATCATAAAAGCAATTGGGCATTAATTATGTGAATAAAAAAAATGTAACTGAGTATCCAGCAGATTGAAAACTAAAAACATGACTATCTAAGATAAAAAGAACAAATGACTCAAACTATTCCCTAGGAGGATCAACCCTAAATCAAGATAGACCTGCTCCAAATGTGTCAGCACCGCTCAATGTGTCATCTTCATCAAATAGTAACTGGAAATGAAAATGCTCGGTGAGCAATGCATCCATACATTGGCGATATGGCCTATGTCAGTCATATAAATCCTCTTTCTCCTTCTGTCGTGCTATCTCCTAGAAGAGAGTGTCTCAGAGATGGGAGAGATTTGTACAAAGTCTGTCAACCTTACCAGTTAGGGTTTGTAAAGTAACGAGCTTATCCTGAGCTAGAGGAGCATCCTCAACTGGTGCCGCAACGGTAGAGGTTGCATCAATATCATGAGCATATGGGGGAGGGACGAGGTGGGTGAATGGTGGGTTGCTTTAGGTGATCATACCTAAAAAGTGGGGTAGGATCAAAATAACTATCACTATCAAACTGCAGGACATTGTGTGCTTTGAAAATGTCAGAGATAAGGTGAGGAAAAGTAATGACATTGGTGAATTTGGTCGTAGTGATGGAGTCATAAAGGGAGGAGGAGATAGCATCAGCTATATCGACTAGGCAGCTAGCCATTAGGAGGTAAATATGTAAGGCTAATTGTTTAGTGACATATGCTACGTGAGTGGTCGGGACGATATTGTTGCAAACCAAATAGAGCTAAGGATGAGCATTAAGTCATAGATTAGATCATTTGAGGTAAAGTTGGTAATAGCATGGCTGATACGATTATGCACCCTCTTGACAGAGGGTGCGAATAACATCTTCGAAAGGGTAGTTATGGATAAGCTTATCATAATAGCAACAGAAAATGTTTGGAAGATTGAAATGGTGGCGGATACTGGCAGTGTGGAATGCATTTGGCGCTTTAATACCATAGAAATGCCATGGTATTATTGAATCTGGCGTATGTGTAAAAATGGCAAACGAATTTATCGTTGCCTTGGGCGTGGGGTTTACTAGGCCTGTTAGCTGAGAAGCAACAAGTTGCTAAACAAAGGGATTGTCAGGGGGAGCTGATAGAAAAGGTCTCTCTTTAGTAAAAGGCCTAGTATTTACTGTGTCATATAGTTCTGCAAAAGTAAAACTATCTAAGGAATCAAACTCATTAGGAGTGGTAGGAGGGGCAGGGAGTTTAACTCGAGGTATTGTCCTACAGAAAACGCACACCAAAATAAAACTTAGTAAACGAGTAAAGCAAACTAAAAATAATAACCTAAGCAACTAGTAAAGGCATAATCAACAATCCTACGTAACCTAAACAAAATTAATCTAAAGCAAAAATGGAAAAGAAAAAGAAATGGACAACCTAGTTTACCCTAAACACTACAGAAACTAAGAAAAAGGGAAAGAAGAAAAACTTACGAATGATTGAAAACTGCGCAAAAAGTTGCAAGGGAGAGAATGGGTTAGGGCGATAGAGGATGGCGGTGGCGAAAATGAAAGTGGGAAATAAAGGAAAAGAGTCAGAAGGGTTAAGTAGGGTTTGGGATGTGTGAAATGATAGAAAAGGATAAAGGGAATACGAATGGTTAAGAGAAAATAAGGGTGGATTGGTAATTTCACCGAGTAAAATTTGCATAGGTTCGACCTTTGCTGTAGCGAAAGCTGAAATTCGCTATTAACCTGAAAGGAACAGAGAGGAACGATGGGGAGTTCTCTGCGATGACCTAAGAAGAATAGAAAGAAATGAGGTATCTCCGTTGCAGCGACATGGATTTTACGCTGTGGAAAAATTTACCTGAAGCAACATAAAGGATGTAAGGAACTTTTGCCACGGCGACGTGGAATCCATGCTGTATTGAAATTGAATTTAACTCAAAACTTAACAAGACAGAAATAAATGTTCAAGAAAGGAATGAGAAACATGACTGACAAACAAATGGCCCAAGCTGGATACTCAGTAACCTTAAAAAGTATATACAAAGTCATAAAGCATCACATGAGCTCAAAAAAATAAAGTGCAACATAATTAATCATATCAGTTTCCTCAAACTTGAAGATATATCATGCATCAGTCTGACAAGCATAGCAAAAATAAAACAGGAGAAAAAACTAGAATGGGAATTATTGAATTAAAAAACTGCTGATTAAACTAAAAGCTAAGCTAATTTCCTACTAAAATGATTTCTCCCCCACACTTATTTAACAAAATAATACACCCGACACTATCATAATTAGCCACAGAGTATGAGTAAGTAAACAAGTGAAGAAAGAAACCACTTGGTGGTTATGGAGGTTGTGGGTTCTCATGATAGAGCTTCAATAGGTGGCTATTTACTTTGAGTTTAGCTCTAGTCTCCAAAATTGTGCACCTTAGTGACTAAGTATGGCCCATCCCAACGAGTGTTGAACTTTTCATGCTTAGAAGTGAAACGAGCCTTGAATAACAGAACTTTGTCTCCTTTCTTGAAGCTCTTCCTTTGGAGAACCTTATCGTGCATCAACTTTGTTTTCTCCTTGTAGAGGCGAGAATTCTCGTACACCTCTAGGCTCAACTTCTCTAATTCTTGCAACGGTAGCTTCCTCTCCATACTAGAAGATTCAAAGTCCATGTTGCACCGCTTGACTGCCCAATATACTTTATGCTCCAACTCCACCGACAAATGACAAACTTTGCTATAGATTAAACGGTAAGGGGGCATGCCTATCGATGACTTGTAGGCAGTCCGATAGGCCCACATTGCTCCTCTAGATTTAGGCTTCAGTCTTTCTTTGATGGCTTTACTATCTTCTCCAAGATATGCTTTACCTCTCTATCTGATATTTCAGCTTGACCATTAGTTTGTGGGTGATATGCAGTGGAGACTTTATGAGTGACTCCAAATTTGGAAAATAGGTTATCAATGACCCTATTACAAAAGTATGTTCCTCTATCACTAACCACAACCTTAGGAATCCCAAACCTTAAAAAAAATGTTGGACTTAAGAAATTTAGACATTACTTGCGCATCATCTTTTCTATTAGGTATAGCCTCTATCTATTTGGATACATAGTTGACAACTAAAAGGATATACACAAAGACAACAGACAGAGGGAAGGGACCCATGAAATCAGTGCCCTAAACGTCAAAGATTTCACAAAATAGTAAAGGCTGATGAGGTATTTCATGCCGTTTACCTAACCCTCTGAAGCGTTGACATTTGTCACATGACCGATAAAAGGTAAATGAATATTTAAAAAGGGTAGGCCAATAAAAACTAGAATCTAGAATTTTCCTAGATGTTTTCCTTACACTGAAATGCCCACCACAAACCATTAAATAGCAAGCTGAAATGATAGCATCGAATTCTTCATTAGGCATGCATTTTTTGATGACTTAGTTACTGCACAGTTGCCATAGATGAAGAGCATCCTAAATTTAATGCTTAGCTTCACTCCTTAGCTTTTGGGCCTGTGACTTAGACATAAAAGGAGGGGTTAGTCCAGTCATGAGATAATTGACTATATGTGCATAAGACTGAATCAGGAAAAGAATCGTAAGTAAGTTTGGAAGAGTCCACTCATTGTGTATCATTTAGCAGCCTACTCAAATAATTGGCTACATGGTTCACTGCCCCATCTCGATCCTTTATCTCAATATCAAACTCTTGAAGAAGCAATGCCCGCCTTATCAATCTAGACTTTGATTGTGGTTTCTTGAGGAGATATCGAACAGTTACATGATCAGTAAAAATGGTCACATGGGAGTTTAACAAATATGACCTAAACTTTTCTAAGGCAAAAACTACTCCAAACAGCTCTTTCTCAGTTGTTGTATAGTTGATTTGAGCTGGATCCAGTGTTTTCATGGCATATGCATTAACTCTTGCGAGCTTATCCTCCCATTGGCCTAACATAGCTCCTATAGCATAATTAGAAGCATCATATGAAAGCTCAAAAAGCAAGTTCCAATAAGGAGAAACTAAAATAGGAGGAGAAATGAGTTTTGATTTCAGCTTATCAAAAGCATCCCTACAAGAATCATCAAACTCAAATTTTGCATCTTTTTGTAAAAGCTTGGAAAGAGATAATGCAATTTTGCCGAAATTTTTTATGAACCGCCTATAAAATCCAACATGACCTAAACATGATCTTATATCTTTAATACAAGTAGGATAAGGCAAAAAGGATATAACCTCAATCTTGGCTTTATCAACTTCAATCCCTTTACTAGAAATCAAATGACCTAGCATTATACCTTCATTGACCATGAAATGACATTTTTCAAAGTTCAAAATCAAATTCTTTTCAATACACCTTTTAAAACTTTTGCAAGACTAGGTAGGCAAATATCAAAAGAATCACCATAAACTGTGAAATCATCCATAAAGACTTCCATGCATTCTTCTAAAAATTCACGGAAAATAACCATCACACAAGGCTGGAAAGTCCCTGGAGCATTGCATAAACCAAAAGGCATACTTCGATATGCAAAGGTACCAAAGGGACATATAAAAGTGGTTTTATCTTGGTCCTCTGATGCAATAGTACTTGAAAGTACCCAAAAAAACCATCTAGAAAACAATAATGTGATTTGCCTGCAAGCCTTTCAAGCATCTGGTCAATAAAAGGAAGGGAAACGATCTTTTCATGTGGCATCATTTAATCACCTATAATTTATGACACATGCCACAAATTCTGCACTCTAGTAGGAATAAGCTCATCCCTATCATTTTCTATCATAGTTATCTCACTCTTTTTTGGCACTACGTGTATCGGACTAACCCACTCACTATCAGATATGAGATATATGATCCTAGCACTCAATAGTTTTGCTATTTCTTTCTTAATCACGTCTAAGATAAGTGGGTTTAGTCTCTTTTGGGGTTGCCTCACAAATTTTGAACCCTTACTCAATAAGATCCTATATGTACAAATAGTTGGGCAAATTCTAGGTATATCCACTAAAGTCCACCCTATAGCCCTCTTATGTTCTTTCAAAATAGCAAGGAGTCTCTCTTCCTCATCGTGAGATAGGGTATTGGCAATTATAATAGGTAATCACTCATTAGACTTAAGAAAGGCATACTTTAAAGTTGGAGGTAGGGGTTTCAACTCAATTACAGGAGGTTGCACAACAGAAGGGATCAATTTATCAAGTTCAAGAGAGAAAAGATTACTCCCCTTTCCTTCAACAAATGACAGCTCAGGTTCTATGTGGTTGGTTCTACAATCTCCTTCTACTTTAGACGTTGAACACATCTCACGTTGGTCTATGGTGGCAACTGCCTAGGTCAAATCCTTCTGCATCCCCCTTCAATCAGAAACTTCTATTGAGGTAACATAGCTTCATCGATTTCCTTATTAGTGTAAGTCTCTATGATGCGAACATCACCTGAAAAATTAACAAAAAACCTTTCCCAATGGGGGTCATCACTGACAATAAAACATGTTAAAATCATATGCGAGTTAGAAAAATCAAGTGAATGTAACTCAGAATCAAAGGAATCCTCTTTAACTTCGAAATCAGAGCAAGTATCATCAATAACAATATCAAGCATGTTCACTCCCAAAAGTGAATAAATGTTAAGTGGATGTTTCATTGATTCATACATATTAAAGCACATTTTTTGATCTCCTAGCTCTATAGTGATGGTACCTTCTTTCATGCTAATCATAGTGCTATCAGTCCTTAAGAAAGGTCTACCAAGAATCAATGTGGTGTCTTACACAAGTTCAGAAGACATGTCACGCCTATAGAAATCGGTAGGAAAGACCAAACCCTTAACCTAGACCAAAATGTCCTCTATAATGCCCACAGGATGCGTAAGAGACCTATCAGCTAATTGAAGAACTGCATATGTAGACTTAAGATTCTTAACTCCTAATGATGTATAGACAAACTTAGGCATAACATTAATAGCTGCCCCTAGATCTAACAAGGCTCTCCCTATGGTAACTTTACCTATAGTGCAAGGTATAGTGACAAATCTAAGATCTTAGCATTTTACAGGAATTTGGGGTTTAAACAAAGCAGACATATTTGAGCTGACTTGCACTCTTTCATTTGGTCTGAACTTCCTTTTGTTGGTGCACAGGTCTTTAAGGTATTTAGCATACGCAAGAACCCTTTTCACAAGATCAAGCAAAGGAATATTGACTTCTACTCTACCAAAAAATTAATGAGATCTTTCTCATGTTTAGTTTCAGTCATCCTTTTGCTCATCAAATACCAATTAGGAAAAGGAAGGTCTTTAAGATTTAACTCCTTATCATTGGCTTCATGGGCTCTATGTTTGCTTGATTCCTGGTTGCTTTCAGAATTTGCTTCCTTGCTCTTTAAAGATTTGGACTCCTTTTCAGTTAAAAGTGCTCTCTCTTTGAAACTTTCAAACTTCTTGACTCTTGCAGATGTTGAAGGAAATTCTTCACTTTCAATCTCCTCTTCATCTACTCCCTCATCATGATTAGTGAACCTCACTTACTTCCCATTTCGAAGAGTTATGGCATTCAAACTCTTGGGGTTCATAACAGTATTAGAGGAAATAATCCCACTGTCCTAGCTGGGTTCTCACTCAAGTTATTTGATAGCTAAGTGATATAGGAGTTGATATTCTCAGCCTTCATCTCCCATTGCTCCATTCTCTTCTTTAGAGCATTGAACCTAGCAACATTTTTAGAAGAGTCTTGTTGAATCAGATAGGTTATGGCATTGAACTGGTTGTTATTAGAAGTCTTCTCGTCCTTCATCAACACCATCATATTATGCAAGAGTTGATTAGTGTCTTCCTTTGGTGGGACAGTTAAAACTTGCTGTTGGTTTTGGAACTGGTTTATGAAAGAACCAGCCCCTCCACCTTATTGAAATCTGTTTGGACCTCTTCCTTTTTCATTTCTCCAACTAAGTCTAGGATTTGCTTTCCATCCCTCATTATAGGTTTTCGAATAAGGATCCCACTTCTGATTGGGCTGACCTCAATAAATAGCAGACACCTCTTCATAACGACTGGGGCAGACACTAGAGATATGCATTACTAACCCACAAGTATTGCAACTAGGTGTAGTAAGATCTATGGAAAGTGGTGGACAATGAACACTCATATTTTTCAACTCTGCAGTAATGAAAGACAGCTGCGAAGTCACTTTACTTTCCAAAGAGTCAACCTTAGACTCCAGACTTTCCATTCTTCTCGCATGAGTTGTTGAAGCTCCCAACTCATGTACGCCTCTATTGTCTCTAACACTGTACTGTTGGTGATTTAAAGTCAGTTTCTTAATTAGATCCCATGCCTCTGCGGTTGTGAGTTCAATCAGAGAACCTCCTGAAGCTGTATCCAACATACCCTTGTCTTAACTTTTTAGTCCATCATAAAAGTACTGCACTAACTGCTTATTAGGTATCTGATGGTGAGGGCATCTAAACAATAGATCTTGAAATTGGTTCTAATAGTCATGGAGGGACTCATCATAATCTTGACATGCTGAGTAAATCTCCTTCCTCATTAATGAAGTTCTGGAAGTCGGAAAGTACTTCTCTAAGAACGCCTTTCTTAGATTTGGCCAATTGTGGTAGGCAATCGCCACATGTATTGGAAGGCTCATATACCACTCCCTTACTTTACCCTCCAAGGATAGATGAAAGACTTTCCATAGTACTTGACCAAGAGAATCTCCCACCAGTTTCATGCTCAAACAAATCATGGACAAAGATTGCAAATGAATGTAGGGATCTTCTCCTGTTAAGCCATGAAATTTAGGAAGAGAGTTAATTAGCAATTCTTTAACTTTAAAATTCACATCAAAATTAGGGCAACAAAGGATCATAATTCACATCAGAGGTAGTAGCTTCCCTAATGGTCCTCCTTATATGATTTCCATTGTTCTCACTAACTTGCTCCTGCTCCCTATTACCTCCATTATCACCATTCCTAGGTTAGTTAGCATTAAGGTTAGGTTTTGCAGAAAAGCTAGGTTTTCAGCCATTATCACTCCTTTTAATGATTCACACCACTACTTAGCTAACTAGACTCCATTGAGATATTCTCCTCTTTAATAACTACTTTGCTTCTCTCTTTTTCTCTCCTCTCCTTTCTAATTTTTCTTAAACGTCTCTTAATTTCAGGGTAGAAAGGTAGAAGTTTGGTTTTTTGGGGCATGCAAGGGAACAATTCAAACGAGAATAAAAGGTAACAAAATTGACTTGCAATCACACAAAGTAAAATAAAAAGATAAGATGTGATGGATCAAGTGTGTAGGTGCATATGTATGCAAGTATGTATGTATAGATCAAAAGGCAATCAAGAGAAATGTTCAAAACTATGTAAGTGCAAAAATGCTAAGTACAAAAAGTCAAAAAGTTCAGTATCCTTTTGTTTGCATTTTCAAGATTTTGACACTATGTAAAAAAAAATGAAATCCTATACTATTGACAAGTATGAAGCTAAACTATATAGAATGCAATCTAAAGAAAAGGCTCCTAACCTCACTTAGCAACAAAATGACAAAAGCTAACCTAGAAAACCAATTTCTTGGTTCCTCGACAATAGCACCATTTTGATTCGAACCTTTGTTCATACCCTTAGAGGTCAAATCAAAAATAATCCAAGGATTGCAATATAGGATGCAACCTCAGGTTGTTTCACTTAATCGGAACCTAAAATGAATGGACTTAAGTTGAGTTATGTGTCATAAAATGCAAGCTAGTTTGGAAAGAAGGGGGTTTTGATATTTGAAAACATTAACTTTACTAAATTGAATTGTAAGAAAAATATGTAAAATGTATTTTTGGATTCTTGGGAATAGAAAATAGAAAGATTAAGACAAATGATCAAAGAGTGGTAGAATCCTCTTTAAAATGAGCTTTGGCTATCATAGTTCAAAATTAATTTTGATGGGACTGGAAATCACTAAGTTTCAAAAGGGTAAACCTTAAAGAACTCTTTAAGTCCAATATCTTAATCAATGGGACTCCATTTCTTAAAATTTTGTTAAATGCTCTTAGTGTTTGTAGTTGATAAGTCCATGCAACAAGTTACTTTAGGATTTAGAAGCAACTTAATATCAAACACAATTATGCAAGTTAAAAGAGAGTCAACAAGATCACAAATAGACATAAATGAGACTTCATATATTTAAGCTCAAGTTCTACGTAAACAAGTCGAAACAACACATTGAATATCCAACACTTGATTAAACCATAATGAAGTATGTTCAACTACAAATTACAAATCCTAAATCTATGAATTCATAAATCATAGCTAAACCCTAGATTAAGCTACTCCCCTTTTAAGGTTGTTGAACTCTGGCCGTTGCTACATCTTCAAGAGGAAAGAAACACCTAGCCACGCATAGCTCTAAGAAACTTCACAATCGAGAAGCAATCAGAGGAAGGTAGAAGCTGACAGTGAAAAATGGAAGAAAAATGAGATGGATATGAGAGAAGATGATGGTGTGACAGTGGTGGGAAGATGATGGAATGAATGAATCTATTGGCTCTCTCTCTCTCTCCCTTTTTGTATGTTATCCCAAAATAGTTTTTTTTTTCAAAAACAGGTAGTTGGATCAGGTTTGCATAGTTGGTTAATTTTCCAAAAATGGTTTGGGTCTAGTGCTGATTTGAATGTGTCACCGTGACAAACTTTTCCCGAAAGGTTTCTTTAAAGATTTTCTGATTTCACTACGGCGAAACATCATCCTTACCACAGCGAACTTTGCTTGTTATGTTTCTTCGAAAAATTTCTGATTTCGCCGTGACAAAACATCATCCTCACTGCAGTGAACTTTGTCTGTTAGGTTTCTTCGAAAATTTTCTGATTTCTTTGCCTGTTGCCTCGTTGACTTGTGTTCTTGGTCTTCACTCTTTAGCTCTACTTCTTGAATGTCCTACAATGAAAAATAGTAGTTTGCAGTATCAATTGTTCTAAAAATTAATTTAGTGTAAATTACTAATTATTTGTGACAATTTTACCTTCAAACTACATTAATTCAAAACAAGCCCTCATGAGCTAAATTAAGCATAATATCTGTTAATAAGATCCAACAAGTATAATAAAAACCACGAAATTGTCGCCAGATGATATAGGAAACTTTGGTTCAATCAGCACGATAACTAACAAATAAATTTATCTTCATCATCTGATATTTGTTTAAAGAAATTTTCAGTTGGAAGAAAGGTCTCAATACCTTTATCAATATAAAAAGGAAAGTATAAGAAAATATGATATATCATTGTTAAAATTATTAATGTAAACAAAACCAAAGAATCATGAAGAATGGATTTTACCTTAAATATCTTTATCACCTAACCTACTTCGTATACACATTAGGGTTTCCATAGTATTAGGATTAAGTTGAGTACGATAAGGACTGACTATTTGACTACTAGTATTAAAAATAGACTTTCAAGTAATAGTAGATACTAAAATTGCTAAGAGTTCTCATGCAATTGCTTGCAAGATCGTATAAGCACTTCCATTTGTCTTATACCATGATAGTTTATTGAATTTCATATTTTCAACCAAGGTCACAAAGCTCATCTCTAAATAGTTATCTAACTCCATCCTATTGTAAGAAACCATAGCCTTTTTTCTTTGAAGAATTCTTCAACTTTGGAACTCACACCAATTATATCAATAATAGATGAAGATGAAGTACACATTGATACTGAAACCCAACTATTGCAATCCTAGTCTTTGTCTAATCTTAGTTAATAATTATTAAACAAATCATATAATAATTACCTAATGATATTAACATATGTTTGAGCCCAATCAAAGAGCAATTTTAATAAAAAATATATCTTCATTATGAATGCTACACTTTGTCTATCATAAATCAATTAAAAACAATTTTCTCCATCGTCTACTTCCTATAGCTCAAATCACCTTATTAAAAAAATTAATTAGATAAAGCTCACTCCTATTGCTCTTATTTCAGTAAGAAAGTATATTGAGAATCTATTTATCTCAATTTGCTAAACACCTTAATATACTTGGTTGTTGACTCTAGCATCTTAAATATTGGATCCTATCTAATCATAAAATACAAAATTAACTTTTTCATGCATGGATGCGTGGTTATTATGCAATTTCTTCAAAATTTGAAACTCTTTTGGGTTTCAAATGCCAATACACTATACTACTCCAAATTGCCTCTACCTCTTTCTTTATTACCTCCAACCCACCCTTCACAATCAAATTCTCAATATATGTAAAACAACGCATATGTAATAACCTTTTTCCAATCAACAAGCTTATAACATGTAATTTATTCATTATTTTTTTGATTATAGCATCATTTATTATACAGTTGTCTAGATTATAAGTAAGAGTTTTGTACTATTTTTCCAATCCATTAAGCACTTAACCATTCAATTGTCAACTTGTCATTTGTATTTGACACCTACACGTAAATAAATATACCATTTAAAAGCATAAACAAGTATCAATTATAATATAATCAATAAAAAAATAATAAAAAATTAAACAATATAATTCGTCTCAGTAGTCAGCTACATAAAGTCTATTCACTATCAATTTAGTATGTCATCACTGCCATATAATTCTTTTTTTAGTTATTGGCCATCTGCATTCTAATGTGATGGCTACTCGTCAGCGACTACTCAATAACATCTTCAAAACTAAATCATTTTGAACGTTATAAATCTTAAAAATGTCTTTCTTCAAGATATTTTGAGTTGAGATCTTAAAGGGTAGTTAGAGTGAGGTGACAAAGATTCTAAAGTTTTTGTTATTACTAGTACAGGGTGTTTGTTCATCACTAGTGATCATCTTAGATAGCAAAATTTTGATTTGTTACAGTCATAACCAATGGTAGTCATTTCATTTTCCTTTTCATTAGTTAGTAGGTCAAAAGTATTTGACCTCCTAATACTATCTTCTTTCTATTACACGATTCTACATATCTCTTTAAATGAGAGGCTTTACCTTTAAAACCTCCAGCTAGTATCTTATGACAATACTTACATTTGACCTTTTTAACTCTATTACTTAATCTAGTCTTAATAAAGTGATTTAAAACATCACTTCTTAATGAAATGGTTCGTTTAACTTAAACTATATCTTTACGTAGTATATTGTTTTTAGGTACTGCATTAAAACTCTCTACAAGTATACTGTTAGGTACTAGATTAGAACTTTCCACTGAAGGATTATGCTAATCCATATGAAACAAACAACTAAAGAAATATGATATTATTGAACATATATGAGCACTATATGTTTGTACTTTATATTTTAATGAATATTTACATGTGTACATAATTTAATGAGCATATAAGTTATTCATTTAGCAAAAGGACATAATGTTTCTACTTAGATAAGCATTAATAATGAATACAATATAATGAACTTATCTAAATCACTTCTAAAAATAGATGAACATTTGAAATGGTTTAAATGTCGCATTCCATTAGTAATTTAAGGTGTTTTTGACTTTCATATCAAAGTAGGAAGCCCTTCATTTTGGTATCTATTTTTCAATTTATTGTTCAAACTCCTTTTGTAATTTGCTTAGCCAAAGCAATGAAATTTAGTTTAAAAGGAAATATTAGAATATTGTGAAATTAGATAAGAAATCATAATTCTCACTAGTGATATTTCCATTTCAAAGTTATGCATTTAATATAATTATGTATCCTATTTCAATTTCTTTTATAAAACTGATTGACATGTTCTCTACATATTGTTCTCTACATACTATTGTTCTCTATTTTTCTATCAAAAGGTAATCATTGCTATTAAACATTCTTTGATGAACATATGCTTTTGATCACCGTTAAGCAAATTCCTTATGACTAAGCATTTTCTAGTAACCAATTTTACTTAAAAACAAAATAATCTAATGGTTTTAGAAAAGCAAAGGTGGGCTTATTCCAATAATAAACTCCCTTTCTTATGTCTTACTGACCTTAGATCAGTATTATTATGATTTGTAAATAAAAAAGAATCACAACACATTTAAAAAATGCATTACCAATCAAGTGATTTTGAAATTCCAAGATTTAATTAAGGTTTATAGTGCGTAATGCACACGTAATAGTTTGAAAAATAAATTTCGTGCAATTGCAATATTGATCAAGTGAATCCAATATAAGCAGTAACTTGTGACCTTATTAATATAGTGAGAAACTGAAATGGGAAACACTGATGGAGGAAACTAATAACAAAGAGCAAATAAGGCTACACCAAAAGATGTGATTTGTTAGGACCCCACCCTTGCGAGTCATATGCCCGACGTCCTACGTGACTTTTGGACGCACATTTCACAAGGATGGCGTGCCAACACCAAGCTAAAACAAAAAAAAAAAGTTCATCCCACTTACTTATGAACAGATTTTGGGACACTTCAAAAAGGAATTTCAAAAGGACTTCTTCATAAGAGTTTTTCCCACTTCATTAAGTCTGTAATGACACCAAAATTATTCAATTTCGTTTAGAACTCTAAAAGTTATGGCCCAAACACTTTCAGACTATTACTAAACCGAGACTGTGCACTATACCCAACTTCACTCCAAAAACTGAAAGTTTTAGAAATTGAATTGAAAATCAATTCCTTCAGATAATTTTTAGCTCCATGTATCTAGTTTAGTTAGAAACAAGAATCAACTCATTTGGAGCTCTAAAAATTTAGATATCACCAAAACCCTGAAGGATGTTCGGAAAAATATCCAACTCCTACTCTTTTAACCGGCCTCTTCAATTTGATTCAATCAATATTTTTCAAAACAATTTCAAAAGCTATCAATTATTTATGGAGAGATAGAGAAATGTCTTATAGATCTAACTCTTCAAAAATCAGGTCAATCGAAGGTCCGATGAAAAAGTTATAAGAAAAAGAGTGAACAGTATTCAGGTGAGCGCCGCGTCGCAATCGCCATGGCTCACGAAAGCGAGGCTGCCTGCGTTTCCCTACTTCCGACATTCCAACTTCTAAATTCCATATCTTTTTACCCAGAACTCTAAAGTTTACAAATTTGGTACCAATGGAAAGATAAACGAAAGTTCTACAACTTTTATGAAGAACTTTAAGATAATTTCTACCTTTATCAGGGTCCAAATTCCACATCAATGTGGCTATCCGAAAATGTCATCCTGAACAGCACCTCAAAATTCTAAAAATCACATCTTTTAACTCCCAGGTCCAAAAATGGCATACTATATATCTTTGGAAAACTAGGAAATTCATCTACAACTTCCAAGAAGACATCTTTGTCAAATTTAGCCTATATCAATCCAGAATTTCCCTCAAACCTAGAACACAAAATCTACCCTTATGAAAACTTGAAAAATGCAAAGTAAACTTTTGGAAAATCAACAGCAAAACACAAACGTAATCTAAATATCTTTCATTAATATCAAAATATGAGTTCTTACAAAGCTTTAGTGGGCATTTTTAGCCCCAATACATCAATGTCTCAAAAAGTCAAAATACAAAGAAGGCACATGAATAGTAATTTTTGCTCCAAAAATGCAACTAAAGCCTTGTTTTCAAAGTATAGCTTCAAAAGCAAAATGCAAACGGGAGTGATGCCTTGACCTTGGCTCGGTCACTCATTATCTTGCTCATCGCTTGTGGATGAGATGGAAAGAGGATGAGCTCGACGGCTCGTGGGTAACAGTTTTATAATCAAGAAACACGTAAAAACTCTTGAATACTCATTTCAAAAGCAAAATTTACATTGAAAAATCCATGCAACCCATATTTCCCAAATTCACAACTCATCAAGCAATTCATAACATCAAACATAAAGAATGCATTAAAATGGTCACAAATCATAAACACATAAGCACATCGGAAATGGTTTGGGTGGGTCCAAAATAGAATGTACTACACATTTCCGCATAGCGGTCTTGTGTAGCCATGTACTTAGGGGAGTCCATGAGGAACTCCATGCCACTAGCAGGCAGGCGGGAGAAGCCCATTGACAAGTGCACTTGATTTACTTAAGGGACCATCACAAACCCACATAAACATACATTTCACATTTTTCAAACATATTGCCCAAAATGGCACATTTCCGAAAAGCAATTTTATAACCATAGTATGCTTTCAAAATCATTCACATACTTTTATAAAACATCAACACAATATACAATCATTCCCAAAATTTATTCACAAAAAAAACATATGACACATTCTTAAACCATCTTAAAGAACAACAAATGCACATTTATAACACAATTGAAAACATTTAACATTTTTAATTTTAAAGAAACATTAATGGCTTCTTTCTCAATCATAAAAATGTAACCCACCTCATTACCATGCTACTATAACATTACCATAGGTATCACATTCTACTAATATATACCATATATGGTATTATATGTATGGTTACTATTTACATGTGATATGGTATAGCATAATTATGGTACATGTTATGATAACATGTAATATTTACAATTGTACACCATATGTATATGGTGCACAATTGTAACTATGGTACACACCAATTAAATGTATGGTATGACATGCTACTAATATATACCATACTATATTGGGATGTTACATATTATGTGTACATACAAATGGTACAATAACAGTGGTAATATACCATGTAATATGCCACTATTACCATTATAATACTAGAGGTAATAGTATACTATACATGTTACATGTATTGATGTAACCATTTTTACCATATACTATATTATAATGTACCGATATGTAAACATGTATTACATAATACACATGTAATACTAAGGTATTACATGGCACGTGGTAATATCACAAGATTACACATATGTTACTGGTTAACCATACTTGGTTACCATAGTATATCAATTCTATGTATAACAATATCTAAGTTTATTGTACCATATGTATGGTATTACATATGTAGTAACCATATTATACCATACAATACAACCATACATGTATTACATATGTATGGTTTACTATTGGTATCATATATATGGTATTACATATATGTTATACTATAAGTATAACCATATAATAGTATGGTTACCCGTTGGCATAGTGGTACACTATACATGTATAAGTATAGTTACCATATATATACACCTAATATAGTTACTATATACACATATGGTTACTTGGTATAATACACTATACATACGGTATTATACATATGTAACATCATATGTAACTCCCACTATTACATTGCACACCTGTTGGTTACCATATTAGTATGGTATCCCACTATTATATACATAATGTATTTAGGTATATATTTATATATATGTTGGGACCCCGCCCTTGCGAGTCACGTGGCTAACATCCTACGTGACATCTAGACACGCATCTCACAAGGATGGCGTGCCCACAAAAATCCAAACAAAAAAAGAAAAAAATGAACTCATCTCACTTAATTCTGAACAGATTTTGGGACACCTCAAAAAGGAATTTTAAAAGGACTTCTCATAAGATTTGTTCCCTTTTCATTAAGTTTCTAATGACACTAAAAACATTTAATTTGGAGCAAACATCTGGAAGTTAAAGCCTACTCACTTTCAGACTGTTATTTGACTGAAACAGTTCATTATGCTCAACTTCCTTCCAGAAATTCTGACCCTCCATAGGATTGTAGCTATAATTCTATAGTTTATTTAGAAATAAGAATCTTCTCATTTAGATCTTTATAGATCAAGATATCCACAAAATACTGAAACATGTTCAGTAAAAAGCTCAGTTCATGCTCTTCCATTTGATATTCCCACTTTGATTCGATTAATCTTTTTCAAATCAATTCCAAAAGTTATAAATTTCTATGTAAATATAGGGGAATGTGTTAGGAATCCAATGCTTCAAAATTCAGGTCATTTGAAGGCCAGACGAAAAAGTTATGGCCAAAAAAGTGAAAGATTTTTAGGTTAGGAAAATCGACAACGACACAGATGCGCCATTTCGCGATCACGATGCGTCGCAATCACGAAATGCTCCTTCCTCCTCTGCCTTTTCTTCCTCAGACCCATTTAGTAAAAAGGGCATAACTTTTTCTAAATTTATCAAATTAAGCTCATTTTTACACCACTTTAAAGAAAACTTCTAGACCTACAAATTCTATGAAGAACTTATAAACAAAATCTGAAGGGTCAAAATTTCAAAACAAAATAGCTGTCCCGAAAGTCCAACCTATGCAACATCACAACTTCTAATATTCATATCTTTCAACTCAAATGTCCAAAAATTTCATACTATATATCATTAGAAATATAGGAAAATAATCTACAACTTCCAAGAAGACAACTTTGTCCATTTCAGCCTTTATCAATACAGTATTTCCCTCAAAGCCAGAGCACAAAATCTACCCTTATAAGAACTTGAAAAAAAAATAGCAATGTAAAGACTTGAAAAGGTCATAAACAAACATAATGAAATATATTTCATTAAAATCAAAATAAGAGTTCTTACAAAGCTTTAGTGGGCATTTTCAGCCACAATACATATCTCAAAATGCCAAAATACAAAGAAAGACATGTGAATAGTAATTTGCTAAAAAATGCAACTAAAGCCTTGCTTTACAAAAATCTAGCTTCAAAAACAAAATGTGCAAATTGGAGTGATGCCTTGACTTTCGACTTGATCACTCATTATCTTGCTCATCACCTGTGGATGGGAAAGAAAGGAGGTGAGCTCGTCAGCTCGTGGGTAACATGCTTATAACCAAGAAACAAGCAAATACCATTGAATTATTTATTTCCATAGCAAAATTTACATTGAAAACCATGCAATACATATTTCCCAAATTCACAACTTATCAAGTAATTCATAACATCAAACATAACGAATGCATCAAAATGGTCACAAATCATAAACACATAAGCACATCAGAAATGGTTTGGGTGGATCCAAAACAGAATGTACTACACATTTTCGCATAGCGGTCTTATGTAGCCGTGAACTTAGGGGAGTCTATAAGGAGCTCCATGCCACTAGCAGGCAGGCGGGAGAAGCCTATTGACGAGTGCACTTGACTTACTTAAGGGACCACCACAAACCCACATAATCATGCATTTCACATCTTGTAAAACATATTGCCCAAAATGGCACATTTCTGAAAAGTAAATTCATAAACATAGTATCTTTTCAAAATCATTTTCACATTCTTTTACAAATCATCAACACAATATGAAA
>JAOSBK010000205.1:34826772-34838313 GCA_027568895.1 Erythroxylum shatona | reverse complement strand
TCTTCACTACTGACAAAGAATACCTACACACTTTCTGACGCACGCATGCATACGTCCAACGAAACCCTACACACACACAAGCTACTCTCTCCTTCTTGTTCTTCATTTTCATTGTTATATGCTCTTTATCATATGATCACCTTGCTCTCAAGGAAAGAGATAAAAAGAGAGATGGCAAAATACGAAAGAGCTTCGAAAACTTAGAGATTTTCCCTAATCAACCTTTCACTCACACATTCTCTATTTGCCTTTTACCCTGCCATTTCCTACCATTTTTTCTTCTTTTGGTCAAGAGTTTAGCAAATATAAAACAGAGCAATTGTGGGATAGATCCTCCATTGAAATATTTAGGTAATTTTTACTTGTTTCCCTTTGACTCCTTTGTGTGTAAATTTTGTTGTGTATTGTTCGTGGGTGTTGCACTATTTTCTTATGCCTTACCTAGAGAGTGGAAAGTTGCTAGAGAGAGAGGGAGACAGAATTGGAGGATGAGACAATGGCAGAGAGTCTCTGAAGAGGATAGTCATCGGAGAAGAGAGGAGAACCGAGAGAGAGTGAGAGTAGCATTAGGGTGGGGTTGTTTTAAGAAAAATTTGTAAAAATCCTTCATATTTTTAAATTTTATGGTACTAGTCAATACCATGTGAAATCATCGATACCAATCAGTACTGACAATCGGTACTCATATACTTATTTTTATACCATTTTTACCAGTATGATATCTTCAAACCTTTAATGGCTTGTACAACATGAAACTTATAATATTGAAATGGACATGAGCTTATATGGACCTGATTTAAATTTTATATCTTACAAAAATAATTGAGTTCAAATACATTGTAAACAATTTGTTTTATAAATAAATATAACTTTGGCACGATTAACCTAGTTATATTTGTTATTTTATGCCTCTATAGGCAAATGATTGATTGTAGTTAAGTGACAAAATAATTTAAAGGCATTATTTATCTTTTTCATATTTATATGTATACGATAATGTCTGTAGGGTAATTATATATTGCAAATAAAATTAAGATGAGATTATAATTATGATATTTATATTAAATTTATGTATTATCCCTAAATTGTTCCTAGTTATTTTCTATTAAAATTGGACATTATTAGAATGTAAAAAGACTAGCACATGTTATGTTTTTCCTTATAAAAGAAGTTGATGATCTTATAGACTAAAGTATGGGAATACTTAAACAAATATGTGGGAGCTTATTAGAGTACAAATTCATCAAACTGACCTTATATAAGAAATCTATTTGGAACATTACTTGTATGTTTATGGAAATTCTTATTATGATGATTGTATAAGTAATCTTTTGACTTAAGGTCTCCAAAGTTCTCTTTTATAGGGATTGCTGTGTTTTAATACTATTTATGACCTATTATAATCAAGGATAATAGTTATTGGATATAGCATGAACTAATGGAGGTAGTTAGGATTCATCACCCTAAAATAATTAAGGAGAATGTTATGATATTCTTGATTAGTATTGACTTGGGAAGTACTTGACTTTTTGTAAACAGTTTACAAATGTCATTAATTGAATCAATAGCTTATGATGGAGAAATAATATGATTGGACTTAAAATATAGTAGACATTAATTAGATATTCTATTTCTAATTAAAACATTGTATAATTAAGATTGAATTATACAGAAAAAAATCATACATGGAAAGGTTAGTCAAAACCACTTTAACATTTTTAAATATTTTGACTGTCATGATGTGTTGCTAGACGTCAATCTTAATTTATAAATATAAATTATTTAATTAGAGAATTAAGGATAAATTAAAGGAGTTTAATTTATCTAATCATAAATTTGATTTGGGGTTATACTTTATATCCATTGCTAACATATTGGAAAACCTCATGGGTCACGTATAAAGAATAGGTTAAAGAGAGCAAAGACGTTTTAATCAAGATGGACTTGATTGTAAAGTTTAAGAAACTTTATGATTAAATATGAGATATTTAAAAATTAAGGACCAATATGAGATATTGGATCTTACTTGGGCGTAGTAGGTATTTAAGTAGAATTATTTGTAATTCTAATTAAATTTAATTAAAATTAGAATTTAATTTCAATTAAATTACTAAAAATTCAAATTTTATTATAAATAGGCTTAAGAACTAATAAAGCTAGCACACCTAGCTTAACCCCCTCTGTTATAGTTGCAGAGTTCTCTCAACTTATTGTGTGAGTATTGTTAAAGGTCGAACATTTATGTAGCTATCGTGATTGAGATGAGTTAGTTTCAGAAATAGTTTGAGGGATATGACAATAATATGATCAATCTTCAGAATAAGGTACAATTAAGATTCGTATTTTATTATGATTTATATGTTAATCATTTTCTAGAATTAAAGTGACATTAGTTTTCAGAAAATCAAGATACTAAAAAGTGTCATTATTATTCTATTGCGGTCGCGATAGAATCTTATCCCAATTTTTCAATAGTGGTATCGAAGCCAACTTTTAATCTATAACTTGAATAGGTATGTTTTATTGTTATTGATTAATATTACATAACTTAATTTACAATTGTTATAAACCCAAAATAATCTGAAAGTTCATATTAAAGCCCTTAAAATCCTAAATTATGGAATCTAAATTGTTTAGATTAAAAACCCAGAAACCCTAAACTCACTCCTCGACACTGTATTAAGACAATGAAAGCTAGGGTTTTATCTTATGATTCTTAGGTTTCTCATGGAAGAAAGGTGTGTTTGCCAATTTGTAAAAAACTTATCCTAGGTCTGGAATAGGCTTATTCTAGAACTAGAATAAGGCATGCTTGGCAATTAGAATAAGCTTACTTTAGGGTTGCAATAAGATTGTTGAAGGCTAGGATAATATATCCTAGGGTTCGAATAAAGCTTGTTTGGATACTAGAATATATTTATTATAGTATTGAATAAGGTTTTCTTTGGCAGTTGGATCAAATTAATATAATCCTTGGTTTGGAATATAGTATTTCATGACATATTCCAAATATTTTTTTAATTTTTAAAATCAAAATTCAATTCCAAAATTAAGGTAATTATTTTTATTAGCTTGATTAAGATTAATAATTATATTAATTCCTAATTTCTAAAATTAGAACTAAATGGTTTCAATTAGATTGAAATTAATCAATTATAACTCCTTAAAATTAAGAAAAATATTTTTTAAATAATTAAGAAAGATGTTTCTTAATTAAATTTATTTATTTCAATTTGATTGAGATAAATTTAATTTATAATTTTATTTTTTAGAGAATTATTTTCAATTTATTTAGAAATTTTATTTATGATTAATAAGTTTCTTCATTTATTAGAAAATTGTATTTTTCTTGCTTAAATTTTGAAAAAATTTTCATTTTATTAATTAAGAAAAATGAGCTTTCTTTAATATTTGAAAATATTTTTCTAATTTATTAAGAAAATATTTTCTAATTAATTAAGAAATTATTCTCTAAGTAAATAATAGAAACACTTTCATAATTAAATTTTAAAAAATTTATTTAATTTTAAAAGTAATTTCCTTTTAATATTAGGAAATAGTTTTCTAGTTAAGGGAAAGTAATTTCTAATTACATTGGAAATAGTTTTCTTATTGGATTAGAATGTGTTACTTATATAATTTTGAAAAAGAAGTTTTTATAAATTATAACAAGTAAGAAGTACAATTTATTGAAAATTATTTTCAATTAAATTTTGTGAAAGATAATTGGAAATAGCTTCTTATTGAATTTGAAATTTGTTTTTAGATTGAATTAAATTTCTATTTGGATTAGGAATTTAACTCATTTAGGAATCAATGGGTTTAATATAATTTAATTTTTCCAAAGAGTTGGAAATATTAATTTAGATTATGAAGATCAATAACTAGAATCAAACGAAGCTTGATATTTTTTGCTTATAATTTGATTATGAGTGCATAAGTTGCATACTTTATATATATATATTGGATGCATGCTGAATTGCATTTTTAATATATGTGATATTGTTATATGTAATTTTGTGTTTGATGATACTAACAAAATTAAATACCTCATTAAAAATATTAAGTACATGTTTTAAATGTGATTGTTACCTTCCATTGTGATAAGAATAAAGTAGAGTTATGTTTATTTTTTGGCTTGTTGAGCAAACTCAAGGGCACGTTAACCTAAATATATTTATTCTTATGACAGTGGGTTATATTTAACTAAATTTATTTGACTTGGATGGGCAAATTCATAATCAGATGAATTCAGAAGCAAATTTGGGAATAACATATTAGATATGTTTTGGCAAAAATTGTCACATAATAGATCTAAGAGTCACATTAGATGTGATTAATAAAGTTGTTATCCACCTAATTTAAGATTAGTTAATTTGTGAGCAAACTTAACATCAACTAAATTTGAATGAGATCTTAGCTCACTAGAAAGATTAATTTTTTCGAATAGTAGTAAGGGATATTATGTGCAATAAAATAGTGGGAGTAATCAAATACATAATTAAAGTTCTAATCTTATTTGGTAGTTATGGCATATAATCAATTACTTGCTTTTCTTACATTTATACTTTGCCTTGAGTGGAATTTACCTTGGTTAGTATAATTGATATTAAGAGTTAATGAACCAAATTTCTTAGACATAGGATTATGTCTGAGAAGAGTTCTCAAAGTTAGAAAGGAAAATTTTTTGTCCATTATGTAATTTTGCTATTAATCTTTGTTGATGGTTTGCTGTTAAAGTTTTGAAGATATGTCAAAATCATATAGATGATAAAATTTATTGACATTTTAAGTTGACTAATGTCTCATAAACTTCGATGATAACATGTGAGATGTATGGCAACACCATAATAGCAATGTGTAAGATGTATATCAACACCAAATTAACCTCTAGTGAAAGGATCATGATGGTAATGAATTGTTAAATTTTTGCACATGATGTATTATATGAAATAACAACTCATAATAGGATGATTCTAATATTTCATTAGATTACTAATGAATTTATATGATACTGTCATATATATTAAATTAAATATTAATTTAAATATCTTGAAAAGTTTAAATACTCTAACTATAAGTAGAAGTTAATCATTAAGAATGTTGAAGCACTTCAATGAGATCTATGTGGAGAATTTTAAATCTTTAGTTATCTATAGGGAATAAGATCCTGTGGTGAATACCTTCATAACAAAATTCCATAAGAGTATGAATTTATGTACAACAACATCAACACTTAGTGAGAGTTCCGCTAAAATGAAAGGTTTGGGGAAGTCCAATTATAGGTTGCCTTATGCCTACCTAGTAGAGAGGATGTTTTCGATAAACCCATATGTAATGCAAAATAATGATAACATAAAATATGTATAAATAAAAATATAAAAATATGTAATGCACTACATAACCAGTATATATAGAACATGTTAAAGATTACAAAAATGATAAGATAAGTAAATAAATAAACAAACCAGGAAAAAAAAGTACAAGAATCAAACCAACCATTACAAGAAGGTAATTAGACTAAGTAAGAAATTGCTTAGGCTAAATAACTAGGAGTGAAGTACTATGTAATCAATAAATTAAGGCTAACTATAAAATGAAGACTCCTACGAAAATGTTTAAAAGACCTAGGAGAATGAGAAAAATCTTTATAATGAGATCCTTTATCCATATCTTGATATGCTAAAGTTTTCTATCGTGGGCTATATCCTCGATAAGTTCCAACAAAGTCATGCCATTCTTAATCACTTCCCTCTAGTTCTTCTTAAGCGTTCCTTTTTTCCTCTTATAGTCAAGAATATGGATTTATGTAAGGAGGAAAATACAATATGAGACATTGTATAATGTAATACTATTTTTCTTATGGCTATGTTTAGTACAGTGACATACATTTAATAGTTCTAACTGAATCAATTAGCAAGATTTCATATTTGGTATGAAATGTCAAGTTTTTGAAAGTGTTAAAGTTAATGATTTAATGATGTGATGTTTAAATGAACCATATATTGTCCATTAAGTTCACAACTAAATGGATAATAAAAGGCATATGAGATATCAAAAAGGTTGGATATAATCTTACAAACTTATTGAACAACTCATTTAATTCAATGAATACTTATAGGAGAATGGTTCTCAAGATAAGTAGTAGGAGTAAGATAAAATTTGAAAAGTTCAAATCTCATGATAATACATCCCATTAGAACTAATGCCTTTATTGATACATTTGATGTATATTTGAAAAGCTATGAGACGTTGAAAGATTTACTTTCATAATGAATTCAAAGAGTTTGTTTTAGAGATGATTGCAAATTTATCATATCTACAAGAAGGTTAATAGGAGTAGATTTGTCCTTTTCATTGTGAATATGTAGAGACATATTGATCATAGAGAACTATAATTTTAATTTTTAATTATTTAAAATATAATTGTCCAAGAATAACTCTTATTGGATATGAAAAGGTATTAGCTTAATTTTAGGAATTAGATCTATAGAGATAGATTAGAAGTTGTTCACCTATTATAAGTCCAAATACTTAGATAGTATATTAAAGATAGATTGGAAGTTGTTCACCTATTCTAAGTCCAATTATTTAGATAACATACTAAAGATGTTTAGTATTTGAGATATTTGATACTTATAAAGCATTAAAGATATTCACTATTTTATGTATGAGTTGATAATTGAGTTCAAGGTTATATGGATATTAACTTTAGAGGCCTCTTTTACTTGGAACAATATCATTCAAGATTGGAAAGGTTCCAATGTAGCAATGGTTGCTAATTTAGTCATAATACATTTTTTATTTAGTGGAAATGATTAATTGGATTGATAAGTTCTTTAATGAACTTGATATAATTCCTTGCATTGTTTAAGATAGTAATATACTATAAAACATTAGAGTCATTGGGCGTGTAAAATCGAGCTAAGGTCTCATCAAAGATCCAAGGATGTATTAAGGCAATTTTTCTTAATTATAATGATAATTATAATTAAAGTTGTAAGATTTAAGCAAGTGTTCACTATAGAGAATCTTGTAGAATTTTCTTATTAATTTATTTCTCCAACAGTACTATGATTGTCATATAATGATATGGTATGAGATACTTAAATAATTCGTTTAGTGTAAGTGAGAGATTGTTGGTTTATGCCCTACAACCAATTAGTTGGTTATAGTTAAGTGACAAAATAATTCAAATGCATTCTTTTTCTTGTCTACATTTAAATGTAAATAATAAAGTCCATGGAATAATTATACATTGCAAACAAAATTATGATGAGATTACAATTATGAGATTTATATTGCATTTATGTTCTATCATTAAATTGTTCCTAATTATTGTTTTATTAAGACTGAATATTAATAGAATGTAAAAAGACTAGCACACGTTATTTTTTCCTTTTGGAGGAAGTAATTGATCTCATAAACTAAAGTATGGGAATACATAAACAAATTTGTGGATGTTTATTAAAAAGTTCATTGAACTAACCCCATAAAGAAATCCATTTGATACATGATTTATATGTCTATGAAAATTATCATTATGATGATTGTATAAAGTATCTTTTAACTTGAGCTCTCCAAAGTTATCTTGTATAAAGATTGTTGTATTTTGATACTACTTATGGCATATTCTAATCAAGGATAGCTCAGCCAGTAGTCATTGGATATAGCATGAACTACATGGAGGTAATTTAGTAACCAAGATATGATTCATCACCTTAAAGTAGTTAGGGAGAATATTTTATTATTTTTTATTAGTATTGATTTAGGAAATCCTGGGCAAAAAATAAGGTGAATTTTGTAATTAGTTTACAAATTTCATTAATTGAATCAATAACTAATAATGGTTTCTTTATCTAATTGAAACATTGTATG
This sequence comes from Erythroxylum shatona, assembly GCA_027568895.1. Lineage (NCBI taxonomy): Eukaryota > Viridiplantae > Streptophyta > Magnoliopsida > Malpighiales > Erythroxylaceae > Erythroxylum > Erythroxylum shatona. The sequence goes on along the minus strand of JAOSBK010000205.1, from coordinate 34,830,435 downwards.
ATGAAAGGATTAAATTATACAAAAAATTAGTCAAAATCATTTTGATATTCCTAAATATTTAAGTGGTCATATAGATCCTAGCTACGTGGCTAATAATTGACCTGGACATTTAAAGGGTGGGGGGTAGGGGGCGGCCGCCATAGGGCCTACATTGTTTATTTTTTCTTCTATAATTACATCTTTTAAGGAGTTATTATCGGTGGCTTTGTCTGGTTGTGAGGTGGGGGTGGCCACCATAGGGCCTACATTGTTTGTCTATTCTTCTATAATTACATCTTCCAAGGAGTTATCGTCGGTGGCTTTGTCTGGTTGTGAGCTAGTGGGGGTGGCCACCATAGGGCCTATATTGTTTGTCTATTCTTCTATAATTACATCTTCCAAGGAGTTATCATCGGTGGCTTTGTCTGGTTGTGAGGTAGGGGGTGGCCACCATAGGGCCTACATTGTTTGTCTATTCTTCTATAATTACATCTTCCAAGGAGTTATCATTGGTGGCTTTGTCTGGTTGTGAGGTAGTGGGCACTGCTGGCAATGATCCTGAGAATAATGCTTAAGTTCTTGACAAATAGCGTGTTGCCATTGGGTTGACAAATCTAGTGAATAGTATGGAAAAAGCAGCTTCATATTGCTTTAATATTTAGAGTGCTTCTAGTGAGATGGCTGATATGTATGTTGATGTCTTGATGATATTGAGTCCTCTATAATTGATCTTTATTAAAGATTATGGATTGATCTTTAAGTATTGTTGATAAACTCCTTCAATGCAATTGAGGTTGACTTGGTTGACTATATCCCAATTGAATTCATACTTTGGTGGTGTATCAATTGGTGGATACATACCATTGCTAATGCCTAATTAGACATAAGCAATTCGTGAAAGTTGTACTTCGATTTCTTTCAGATTGTCAGCTTAGTTAAAAATGGGATAAGAACTGAATACTTTAATGAATACTTTGTGGTCTTTTACAATCCTTTCTTTATAATTTTAATAGCTAGAATAAATCCAACAGGAAATTTTGAAAGGGTATTTAGAGTGCTCAGATAGATGGTGTCTGCAAGGCCACCTTGGAAGAAGAGATAAGTGGTTAATGGATCTACATCAGGAAAGATGATAGCTTTAGGTCCATACATACCTCAATTTTGTTGATAATACTGAAAGATTTTTGGGGCTTCAATCCATTCATTGAGAGCTTAAAAACAATCATAAAATCCTTCTGAAGTTATTTTCTTCATTTCTTCTTTGAGTGCTTGGGTAGGAAATGTTGGCCCTCTTCTTGTTTCTTGATGAATAAGCATAATTTATATGATTTTTAGTTTTTGATAGATTAAATTTTTTGAGCTAATTATTATGCCAAAGTTAGTAGGATTTATTGAATGGGTAAGTGGAATTAAAGTGTTAAGGTTATAAGAATGTTCAAGGGTGTTTTTGGCAAAACACTTAAGGATAAAGAACATAAGGCATATATAGAAGGGTAAAATGGACATTATACACTCATTAAGGGTACGATTGGAAGAGGAAAATGTGGTCTTTCATTTAAGTGAAGGAGAAACATGAATTGGGACGAAAGAAGAGAAATAAGAAAGAGAAAGAAGAGAGATTTCGGTGGTTGAGAGAAAAGGAGAGAAAACAAGCTAAAGTTTCAATTTTCATGGCCTTCAAGAGAGATTTTGAGGTTGTTCAAGAAGGGAAAAAGGTAGAGGAAGAGAAGAGCTTCCATTTGATCCAAAGATCTCTTCACTTGGTGAAGAATCAAGGAAATCAAGAAAGACAAGAGAAGTAAGAGTAGAGACATTTTAAGCAAGCCTATAAGCAAGGAAATCAAGCTGGGCACATGTTTATAATAGAGTAAATAAGCCATAACATGTTTTTTGAATCAAGAAAGTTTGATGATTTCAATTACATCATAAGTGTTGCATCTATCATTTCTTGAATGAATTGAGAAATTGTCATATGTTTGTTACATGAATTGTGTTGATGATTTTTTAAAAGATTTTGGAAATTATTCTTTTTGAAAAGATGCAAGTTTATGAAATCAGGTTTTTGGAAATGATTTTCGAAATATCTTATGTCTATAAAAAGTCAAGATTTAGAAAAGTTTCATTTTGGGCAATATATTTATAAGATGTGAAATACATGATTATGTGGGTTTGTGGTGGTCCCCTAAGATAAGTCATGTGCATGTTGACCAAGTTAAAGGCTTCTCCCGCTTACCCGCTAGTGACATGGAGCTCCTTCATGGACTCCCATAAGTTCATGGCTATGCAAAACCATTATGTGGGATTGTGTTAGTACGTTCTGTTTACAGCTACACATGACCCTTAGGAAAAATGTGTAGTACGTTCTATTTTGGATCCACCTAAACCATTCTAATGTGCTTATGGGCTTATGATATGTGGTCAAGTTTATTGCATTTATGATTTGTAGTTTGAGGATTTGACTATATGATAAGAATTTAAGAAACATGTGTTTTATGAACTCAAAGAAAACTGTTACCCACTAGCTTTCAAGCTCCCCCCTCCCCCCTATCCCATCTTCAGGTGATAGCTAAGAGACTAAGTGATCAAGAGCCTAAGGGCACTTCTCCAAATTTGCTTATTTTGTTGTTTGAGTTGATTTTGGGAAAGCAAGAAGTTTGTTTATTCAAGTACCTTTTGTAATTTGAGATTTTGAGACGATGATGTAATGTGGCTTGGAATGCCGTTAAATGTGAATAGTGTATAGATGATGTGAGTTGAAATTAGATATATGTGAAGAGGAAATCAACTTGAGATGATGATTTTGGAACATAAATCATTGATATATATATATATATATATATATATATATATATATATACTACACAGTACGCACCCCTTCTATGGTATCAGAGCCAATGGCATCTCAATCAGTTTCTTAGGTTTGTTTATATTATTTAAGTTGATATATTTATGTTGTTGGATAGTCTGTATTGAGTTAACTTTTAGTAGACTACTGTTATATTATTTTCTTACATGTTCAATGATATATGTTTAAAAATGGATATAGATTTTAAAATATTAAAAGACCAGGAAGATGCTTTAAAAATAGATAAGGAAATAATAGAAGTACAAAAAACAATAATTTATTATGGAGAAAAAATTATACAATATTTTGAACAGATGACTCTTAATTTAAAAGCACTTATAGATCAGAAAAATACAACCAAAGATAAAGAAAAACAGGTAATAAAAATAGAAGAACAAGGAGAAAGAAATATGATAAGTAACAACCCTTTTATTATCCATCTAGAAAAATTAAAAGATGTCAGAAAATAGCTCAGATAATGAAAGCTATATTATACCTGAAGTAGATAGTTTAATAACACAAATTGGGAATTTAGATCTTCAAGATAATTTTATTAATATTAAACCCACAGGAATAAAAACAGAAAATCCAAACATAACAGATATCCCTAGCACAAGTACAGAACCTAATATTCGATTTAGACAGAGTCAAAGTTTTAATAAACCTGTAACAGGATATGCTGGTTTAATGTATGCTGGAACTAATTCTGATAAATACACACCTTATGAAAAAATGAAAGCAGATACTATAAATCCATTTGGGATTTATCTAGATTTAGATTGTATTGCTAACATAGAAGAAGCCATAGATAAATGGGAAACTGCATTAAGAATAGCGGT
>JAOSBK010000205.1:34776263-34790544 GCA_027568895.1 Erythroxylum shatona | reverse complement strand
AGTCTATTCCTTCTTGAAATGTTGATTTTAATAGAATTTGAATAGTAGATAAGTGTACATATCCAATTTTATGTCGATTGTATTTAGGAATTTTCTGTAATTGTTTACTAATTTGGGCTTGATCTATCAAACTTATTCTAATATGTCCCTTACATTGATCCATTCTTATTGGGGTTTCATGTATCATTTTTCCAAAATAGATAATATTTTGTCGGTTTAGAATATTTTTGAACATAGATGTTTGAATGTCTTGTCCAGATTTTAGATTTAATTGAGTTTTAGCTATCTGTTTTTGTTTTTATTGACTTAATAAGGTGTTTATATGAAAAGTACCTTGTGATTCTTCTAATTCTAAGGTATCCATATCTAAAATTTCTGAGTCTTTTTCTGTCATAATGAATTATGTGAGTTAAGACGATGTCTTTGTAATGTTTTGGTAAAATAACCTAATTCAGTTGAGTAAAAATGATAAGTTTGTCGTATTATATTTAAATCTAGTTGTAAATTTTTTAAAATTGAAAAATCTAATGATTCAGAGGGATTATTTTCAATAAACTGAATAAGTCTATTAGCAGTCTCAATTGTTTGTTGTCTATATGATTCTACAGATTCTTGATATTGTCTAATATATTGTTCTAATTGTAAACAAATAGAACAATTAGTAAACCAAGTACTAGTGGAACAAAAGAACCAATAAGTGGAGATAAACGTAAAAAACATCAACAATCTACTTATAATTGGACACCTGACAATTCTACTGAATTTTTAGCAAACAAGGATATAATAAAAAAGGATCTAAAGTTTTTTCAACATTTTTTAATGTTTCTTCAGATCCTATTAATTCGGAGGGTATTTCTTCTAATTGATCTAAATTCTCCATGGTTTAGTTATAAATTCAAATGGTTTGATGGATGGCTGGTTGGATGGCTCTCCAGGCTCTGATACCACTTTGAGAGCGGAAGATTACAAGCATTATGGCATTTGAATAATATGAGAATTTGTGATCTATGTTATATTGAACACTTTATATGTGAATTTAAAACCTATTACTATAAATTAGCTCAATCAGAACAAGAAATGTATATTCATATTTTTATCGAAAAATTACCATATCCTTTGAATATGTTTTGGAGTATATTCCATTGGATATTTGCGAACTTTAGATCCTTTTTGATAATATCTTTGTTTTGCTAAAAATTCTGTAGAATTGTCAGGTGTCCAATTATAAGTAAATTGTTGATGTTTTTTACGTTTATCTTCACTTGTTGGTTCTTTTGTTCCACTAGTACTCATAACCATAAATAATTTCATCTCTATCTTCTTTATTGGTAATTTGATAAGTGTTTTCACTAATTATAGGTTCACTAGGTCGAGAGGGATTTGACTGTAAAGTTAATCGATTTACTAATTGTATAATATCATTTAATTGAACTTGAATAGTTTTTTTAACATTTTCTAATGTTTCTTTAGATCCTATTAATTCGGAAGGTGTATCTTCTAATTGATCTAAATTTTCCATGGTTTAAGTATAAATTCAAATGGTTTGATGGATGGCTGGTTGGATGGCTCTCGAGGCTCTGATATCACTTTGGGAGTGGAATCTCCTTTAGGAGCAAAATCCCTTTTTTTTTTTGATTTACTTTTTGTTAAATCTTATTTAGTTTAGATGAGGATTAGTTATTGATGATTTAAAAGTATCCACTCTCGTTGGGATCCACTTAAAATAACTTGCAGGGAAGGAAAAAAAAAAACCGCGCGACCGCTCGTTAATTTGCGCGCAAGAAACATTAACCTTTTCCGTGTTTGTCACCCTAATTCGCGGGAAAATTAACAGTCAACAGTTTCACGAAACACTCACCCACACCCTAACCCACCACCACCTCTACCCATCTTCTTCAATCTCCCCCATCTCTCACTCTGTACATTGCAGCCGTTTCCTATGGCCGATTCCACGACTACTTCTTCAGCTAACCTATCGACTCCTCCTTTCTCACAGCTTAATGTACCTGCCACGATGCAACGGCCGTCGTTGGATGTACAAAATATGTCCCCCTCCGACCACGTGAACCGTATGATCAACTCCAAGCATTACATTTCACCGTTGAGAACCATTTACTCCGATAGGTTCATACCCAGCAGATCCGGCTCAAATTTCGCGCTTTTCAACATCATTTCCTCGCCGTCTCCACCGTGTTCGTCGGCGGCGACCCCTCCGAGTTCTGATGGTGGGAAAGAGGACAGCTCCACCGCTTACGCTACCCTCCTCCGAACCGCGCTTTTTGGGCCGAATACTCCTGATAAAAGCGACTCGCCGGGGAGGAATATTTTCCGGTTCAAGACAGAAACGAGACAGTCAATGCACTCGCTCTCGCCGTTTGGGTTCGATGACGTGAGTCCCGGCGTTAGTCATAGTCCGGTGAAGGCTCCGAGGAAGGTCCTAAGGTCGCCATATAAGGTAGCTTGTTTATAATTTTAATGGAAAGTGGTGATTTTCCAGATTTATTGGTAAAAGGGTTTGATTTTTGAGCGTATAATCAGTAAACTTTATGGGTTTTGGTTGTTTATTAGGTATTGGATGCACCGGATTTGCAAGACGATTTTTATTTTAATTTGGTGGACTGGTCGTCGCATAATGTGTTGGCTGTGGGACTTGCGAATTGTGTGTATTTGTGGAATGCTTGCAGTAGCAAGGTGAGCTCATGAGTCTTCAGAAATATGTAATTATGTGCTATAATGGGCTTAGTTATTGTCTCTGGTTAATGGATTTTGGTTTCGTGAGTGAAATTCACATTTGCTGAGTGTAGGTGACAAAGTTATGCGATCTGGGGATTGATGATAGTGTGTGTTCAGTTGGATGGGCTCAGCGGGGTACACATCTTGCGGTTGGAACTAGCAATGGTAAAGTCCAGGTTGGTGAAAAAAACGTTTCTGCAGTTGTTTGTCTCCTGACATACCTACTTGAAAACATAATAAAACTATGGAATAGGGTATCATACTTGCATTGAACTGCTATTTAATGAACACCCTAATGAGGTTGCATTGAACTGCTATCTAATGAACATTCTAATGAGTTTGATTTCTTTTAAGAAGGTACCAGAACAGCATGATTTAATTGTGACTACATCTTGTATACCATATTGTTGAGGTTAATTCATCCAGCCTTGAAGTGTTTTTTGTGAACCTGCATGAAGTTCTACCTGTGCATGAACTCTAAGGGTTCCTTTATATTTAAATTTTTTGGGTAGCATTTACTAATATTATGCTGAAGCATATATTGCTGATTTTTTAAAAGTTGTTCCACAATATTCTAGTCCTTTGAATTAATATTTACATGATGCGACCAACAGATATTTTTGTAATGAGTTGGAAAGTGGAAACTTGTAAAAATCATGCGTCAACCGATTGACCTTCATTCCTATTTACGATGAAATACTGTCATAAATACTGCCAGTTGTTACGTTAAAGTTACAAATGGTTCTTCAAGTAGAAAACAACTTGCTTCATCTATTTCCAATGTCCTTGTTGAGAATCATCAAATGCTATCTTGTCAAAGATAATTAATTTAAGATCATCTTTCTTGCTACCAAATTTTTGGCCGTAATTTTTCAACCAGCTGTAAGTATAAATGCTGTAGGACAAGCAGAAGTTATATCAAAACTATTAGCTAGAATTCTCAAAACTAATAAAATTTGGCTGTTGGAATTTGAGATTTAGGTTTGGAATTTCAACCTAGGTTGTCAGAATTTTAGGTTTGGAATAGTTGAAATCTTTAGGTTTGATATGGCTAGAATTTTAGGGTGTTGGGTTGCTGGAAATTCAGGTTAAAAGTGTTGGAATTTTAGTGAGGTAAAAAAGTGATGGAGGGGTAGTGAATTAGGATTCACTCTTGGAGTATAAAAATCACTCTTAAAAATGCATCACACCTTCTATATATTAAATACTATATATTGAAGGGCTAGGTACACACAGACACATACGTGTTTATATATATCTAAATTTTCGAACCCTTATTCTAGTAATAAAGATATCTTTAAATAAAAATATCCACAAGAAAATGGAATTGTAAACTAATAACAATTCCTTATGCTTAAATAAGTTTAAGTTCTAAAAAATTTAGGATAATGTATCTAACTTATTACTTCCTATCCAATAAGGAAAATTAGTATAAGTAAATTTTAGCCTCTGTTGTCACTTGAATTCCCACTCTCCATCCCACTAAATTAAAGTTTGTGGTTGAGTAATTTGCCCTCTATTTTTTCTTCTATAAACTCCAGGATCTTTTGTATCAATCATCTCTAGGTTATTTGAAGTCATCTTCGACATAGAATGTAACAAATACTAATCATACAAGTTTGAATTCAACATTTGAAATTCACATTCTAAAATTCAAGTGTTTTTAGAACTTGATCCCTTTTTTACTTGATAAGAAATCATCGATATCCATAGCTCTTGTGGCTACAATTTATTCATCAAGAAAATTCACTATCTCCTCTTTAAAATGAGAAATGGCAATAACTTTCACAATTGCAATAGGAGATTGTGCACTATTATGTCTATGATAAGTAGTTAAGTTCACAACAGTAAAGATATGATTAATTCTCATATTACTTTTAGGGAATGAATTTCAATGTCGTCTAGCCTCTCCAAAAATTGTCGGACATGCTTTGTTATAGGAGTTGTAACATGCAAGTTAGTTTTTGGAGGAGCTTGTGAACAAGGATTATTGATGCCCATTTCTTTTGCAATTTTCAAAAGTACTTCTCACTCTAGGTCACTAAATATTCTTCTATATGTCCTATTATGTGTTACCATTGTAAACCAAAGCTATGATACCAAATTGATGTAGGGTGAGTGGAAGATATATCAAACTAGTAGCTAGAACTTACAGAACTTACAAAATTTGGCTGTTGGAATTTGAATTTTAGGTTTTGAATTTCAAGTTAGGTTGATATGGCTAGAATATTAGAGTTTTGGATTGCAGGAAATTCAGGTTAGAAGTGCTGGAGTTTTAATGAGTTAAACAAGTAATAGAAGGTAGGGAACTAGGAATGGATCCTAGAGTCTAAGAATAACCCTTGAAAGAAATCATCACGCCTTCTAATTAAAAATTGAAGTCTATAGAAAAAAAGTTCAAGATATCATTATTGAATGGCTGAGTATTTATATATATATATATTTGGACCCTTACTCTATTGTTAAAGGGATTCCTAAAAAAAATATTCAAAATAAAATTGAATTGTACTCTAATAAGAATTATTTCTTCTTCAGTAAGTTTAAGTCTTAAACAACAAATATAATATGTCTAACTTTTTTTTTGTGGTAAATATATGCCTAACGTACTACTTCCTATATAATAAGAAAACCTAACATAAAGTAAGTTTCAGCAGTTTTTGTCTTTGCTTTCACCTTAACTCTCACTCTTTATCCTACCAAACTAAAGCTTGTATTGAGTGAGTTGCTCTCTTTTACTTCTTTTATAAACTCTAAGCTCTTTTTGCGTCAATAAAACACAGTTCTCTCAAACCATCTATCTTATTTTATGGAAGTATATTGAGTGATTTTCCAAAAAGCTTCTGGAGCGGCTCTTTTGCTGCACTATGGAAGGTTAGAAACTTGAATTGTCTAAATTGGTTAGTTCTTGGGTTATTTCTAATATTAACGAAATGATGAGTGGAAATTGGTAGCTTGCTGCATTTCTATTTTCTTGGAGGCACCTATTGTTTCTTTATTCCTGCCAATTTCTTCATTTGTAGATTTGGGATGCATCTCGTTGCAAGAGGGTAAGAGCCATGGAGGGCCACAGATTGCGTGTTGGGGCCTTAGCCTGGAGTTCAGGTCTTTTGTCTTCTGGTAGTCGGGACAAGAGTATTCTCCAACGAGATATACGTGCTCACGAAGACTTTGTTAGCAAACTCTCTGGACACAAGTCAGAGGTAAGACTCTTCTCTTCTTATTTCTGTTCATTAATAGTTGTTACTTCATTTCTAGTTTTTATTTTGCTTGAGTTCATTCCCCTCAGCCTACTAATAATTCTTGTTGTCATACAGGTTTGTGGACTCAAGTGGTCTTATGACAATCGAGAGCTGGCATCGGGTGGAAATGATAATAGGGTGAGTGATGGATATCTCCGGTGTGCATAAGTAAATTCTCTAGCGAGCAGTTTTCCTGCGGTCATGGATTTCCTTGTCAAAAGTTAACTTACTGTTATCCACTGCAGCTTTTTGTCTGGAATCAACAGTCAACTCAACCTGTACTAAAATACTGTGAACATACAGCAGCCGTGAAAGCAATTGCTTGGTCTCCTCATCTTCATGGACTTCTAGCATCTGGAGGTGGAACTGCAGATCGTTGTATAAGGTTTTGGAATACAACCACTAACTCACACCTCAGCTGTATGGATACTGGTAGTCAGGTAATGCAAGAATTGCTAGCAAAGCATTTGATGGTTTTTCCTCTATTGCTTTTGTAAATAAAGTCTTACTGACAGACGGGAATAAGGAAATTTCTGCAGAAAGGTCTTAAAAGTTTACAAAAGAATTGAACAAGCGCACAAAGAAAAACTATGATAATTTACTACATGTTTGTAATACACTGTACCATGAACAGATGAATTTTAACCACAAAATCAATGTGTACGCGTGGATGCTTATGTGTATCAATATATGAGGAATAGTGGGTCTGACTGCATATATGTGTTGATGACTGCATATGGTATCCATTCTCTTTACTCGGGACCATCAGAACTATTATCTCTTCTCGAATCATTTGTTACAAGATGTGTACCCCTCTACTAACCTAATAAATCTTCAAAAACTGTGCAGATTTTTGTACATGCATATATATTCATCTGTATTTACTATGAATATTGTGGTGAAATAGTCAGACCTGTTGATGAAACTTATCAAGGAAAAAGAGAAAGCAACAGGCTTGCCAAAACTCTTGCAAAAGGATATATGGCATATATATGAACTATTAAGAATTTTAACCTTTTGGCATTTATTCTTTCTCTTTCAATGGTTCAAATAGTCAAGGCTCAAGTCATACTACTTGTACCCATGACAGGTATGCAATCTTGTGTGGTCTAAGAATGTAAATGAACTAGTCAGCACGCATGGGTACTCGCAAAACCAAATAATTGTATGGAGATACCCCACAATGTCAAAGGTACGGCGTCTATCTCTCAGTTTAAGCAATATTTATGTTGTTTAATTTTTGCGCTGACTTCTTTTTGTCAATGCAGTTGGCAACTCTTACTGGTCATACATACAGAGTCCTTTATCTTGCTATATCGCCTGACGGACAGGTTGTGTTTTGTATGCATAAGTATAATATTTGCTTCCCTTTTGTGACGCATCAGCAATTATGCAATGTTTTGTGTTGATGCATCCTTTTTCTGACTGATGTGTGATTAACCACATAAACTTACGATGATTAAACTCTCTTTCCAGACTATTGTTACCGGAGCAGGGGATGAAACATTACGTTTTTGGAATGTGTTTCCTTCCCCTAAATCCCAGGTGAATACAACTTTTACCTAGTTTCCTTGTTCATTTTAATTGGCTATAACTGTGTCCCTAATTAAATAAACAATTTCATTTTCTTTTTGCAATAGGTTATTAAGAAATGTTTCTGTACCACATTCTTTTTGGTATATTGTAAGCTCCAACCTCTTACCCCGATTTGCTTTCTGATAAAAGTGGAGATTTACTCCCTACAATACCATATTGTTTTATTCTATTTAACTTAGGAGATGGCTGGACAGACATGATCCTGTGTAATCCCTCATAAGCATATTAACCTTGTATTTTCCAGCAGCAACTAACTCATATGTCATTATCAACACAGAACACGGAGAGCGAAATCGGAGGCTCCTCACTTGGAAGAACTACAATCCGGTGACTCCTACTAGTCCTGTAGAGTGGAGTTCGTCCAATTTGTAAGATACCTAGTTTTAGGTCTGGCAGGATTCTAAAGCGAGGCTTGGGCAGCTACAGAAGGAGCTCATCTGACATGCTTTTCCGAGCCATCAAGCCTGTCGTTAGAGAACATTTCAGAAATCCTGAAATGGCAGTTATGGTGGAAAATTCTTTCTGGAGTTGGTTCAAATTTGGGTTTTGTTCCATTGCATGTGCCCTTTGTAGATCAGTCATGTGTATCCTTTGATTTGTTAATCCGTTGCAAAGTACTTGATGCAATTGTATGTAAATAAACCTTCTTAATTTGTAATACTGTATATACGTTGGATGAACTAGGGTTGCTTTTTAAGTTATTTAGTCTTTGTATCGTTTGAGAGCCTTCCAGAAACAGTATAAACAGATTCCATCACAAAGGAAACTATGAAAGTTAATTATCAAACTTGTTGGTGTAAGCATTCTTTACGGTGGCGTCTATCAAATCCTATAGGTATAAAGACGGGACGCGTATTGCTAATTGAAGCACAACTAAAAGGAATTAGGCCAACTATTGAAATTTTAATTTGAGAGTTGAATAAGAAGAAATGAAACTTCGATTCCAAACTATAATAAACTTATCATTCGCATAGGAGCACTGGCAAAATAATAAAAAGAAGTATAAATATCATAGCTAAGTTGGACAATGGCAATTCAAAGTTCCAATTGATAGTCCCATCAATAAAAGGGGCATTTTCTGGCGTAAAATGGCCATAACTTGTGGTAATATTTACAAACATGTTACTAACAGAACACACTCAATAAGAAACAATCTATTGTTTCTAAAATCTAAATCTAAAACAATTATGATACAGAAGACTAATAAGCTTGGGTGTTACTATTGTTGTTGTTGCATGTTTTGTGGAATGAAGCTGATGGGAGGAAAACAGCAGCTACACTCCACCTGGCATGGCTCTGGCTCTGGCAACAATATCGCCCCCTGAGTTTCCTTCTTCGCGGTGGCATCGTTGAGAGGACCCCAACACTCCACCTTGTTGAATTCCAGAACGTTTGAATGGAAATAAACCCATACCAAAGCCTCCTGTAATTCAGGGTAGTTGTTCAACAAATTTTCATCCCCATGAACAAATGCTTTCAACACCTGACACATTAGTAGTTTTAGTTGGTCACCGATGTAAAAGTAACAGGAATAAAAGCAGAAAAGCATTAACATTATTCAGAAATCTTACAACAGGGAGTTCTTTGCAGAAAATGTAGTATCTGAGTCTAGAACAAATATCCAAGAGGAAATGACCTCCACTTATGTGGCAGTGCACATGGAGTGACATCTTTCCTTTCACTTTTTTCCACTCTGCCACCACCTCATCTCTGTACAATTTGTTGGCCCATCCCTGTAGCTGTAAACATACCCCAATTTCCATTACTATCAACCAATCTTTCTTACCATTTAATTAGTATGATTTTGATATTCAAATTCTGCACAGCTCCTCAGATTTGTTTACAACTATTCTAGCAAAATCCACAAGCCTGTATCTTGAATGCCTTCTAAGCAACTACTTCAGCTTTTAATGTAATTCCCAAAGATTCCTCTGTTTTCTTTGTTGTCAAAGAACAAAAATAGTTTTCTTGGAAAAGAATAAAAGTGATTCAACGGTTACCTGTGAATTATTTATTGTCTGAGAGATGGCTAAAGTAAGCTTAGATGTAATATCACTATGAGTTAAAGTATAAGTCCTTGGCAGCTTTCCTGGATGCTTCTTCTCATCAACTCCTAAAAATAACACCTTCAGCTTTGAAGCCTCGAAGATGGATGGCCCAAATAACCTTGCCACCTGAATCAACACAAACCCACCTCACAACCAACTCCAAACAAAATAAAAACAACACCATACAAGAAAACAAAGCAGATCCACAGAGACCTCAAAAAAAGAAAAAAAAAAACACTTACAGGACTAAAAGTTAGATTCTTGGTCTTGGGGTTTCTTCTAAACGGAAGAAGAGAAGAGAACTGTTCAAACACAGAGGGTCTTGGCTTTGAAGGAACAAAAGGTGTTGTTACAGTCAAAGTGGCCATCTTTCCTTCACTTCTTCCCTCTGAGTAGTTCACCCCTGTAATGCACCAATTTTGCGGGCTTCTAGAAGTGAAAGCTCAAATGATCTCAATATTTGAGAGGGTTTTCAAAGAATGAGACTTTCAAGTCGCCTACTCTAGCAACTCTTTTATTTGCTTTAACACTTTGCCTTGCTTTTCTTCTTTTTCATGCTTACCTTCAAAGACTAACCAAACTTCGAACAAAAAAACAAGCGGTTAGGCGTTGGAGTGGGGGAAATTAGAGGCGTGTTGGAGATGTTAAACTTCACTGAATTGGCACTGAGTCGTCTGATAGCGGCTTTTCAATTGCTTGAAAGTACCAGACTTGTCAAGCAAGCTGCACACGTGTTTTCACATGCCAACTACACGTAGTCAACTTTTTTGGGGCTTTTTTCAACACGTGGAGTTACCCACAAATGCCAGGTGGTCCTTTTGAGCTTTTTGAATTTCAATAAGTAAATTCAGAATTTTTATGTATATAGTAGGTTAAATAGATAATATATAAATATAATATAAATAATATAATACTATAATAATCAATGGTTGGTTTCGTAACATTTTCCTATTTGAATTTGAAAAGAATGTATGCTAAGAAATTTTATTAGTAAAAATTTTTTCTATATATATTTTCTGAAAAAAACTGTTTTAAAAATTTAGTTAATTATTTGAGTTTTACAGTTATTTAAAAAAAGATTTTTAAAAATAATTTTATATATTAGACTATTTAACAACTTAAAAATAAAAAATACTTTTAATTTTAACTATATTTTATTTTGTAATAAAATTATTTATACATATAAAAATTATTTAAAATATATTAAACAATATACAAAGTACAATATATTAATTATTATATACTTTTAAACCATATGAAATATAAATGAAAATATACCTAACCAAATCTTTTATATGGATTATAACATAAGTAAAACTAATATCAAAAATAAATATTAAAATATATAAAAAGTCAAATAATATTATATAGATCTCAAAATAAATATTCAATTTGGGTAAATAATTAAATACATAATAAAATAACTACGCAAGAGTTTAGAGAAAATAAATTTGTAAGATAAACGTGAAGATAAGTTTATGGATATGTGAGAATTATGTGTAAAATATATGGATAAAAAGGACTAAAAAATAAGTTCATTAATTAATTTGAAAATTTTACTTAAAAAAAACATTTGAGAAGTATTTTTTTAGAAGTTTCAAATTTGAACATCCTAAATGTTATATTTTAGCAACTAAAAAATTATATTTATTTAAAAAGTAATTTTTATTTTACAACCAAATCCTTTTTAAAAAAAACTTTTATACTTTCTTCTCAAAAGTTCATCAACACATGCAATTAGTTAGGCATTTCAATTTTCAACAAAATAGGAAAAGTTGGACATTGCACGCAAAGCACGGAGAGTGAAAAGGGACCACCTGTGAAGAACGTGTCATTGTTAAATAACGTGGATGACGTAACTATGTCTGCATGGATAGGTGCAGCTGTTTGTCTTCTACTTCTCTATAGAAATTCATTATTTATAGCTCTGCGCTTGAAAGTTCCTCTCTTAAGAATTTAAGATGATTATTTTCAATTTAAGCGTTTAATCTTGTTCAGGAGGGAGAAACTAGAAAATATCTTATACTTTTCTTATAAGAAATTAAGAATATGAGTATTATATTCGAAGTCACCAATTCCTTTTTGATATGTAATTGATTACTCACCAGAATTTTAACAATTGAATTATATACTCTTGTCAATTAGAAAATTGCAGTCACATCACACAATCTTGCCCTCAAAGATTATTTTTAATAGGATATAAAAATAACATCATTCGATAAAATTTTTATTAAATTTTAAATAAAACATAACGTAGAAAGATATAATAATATGCAATTTTATTTTTAATTAATAAAAATACTGTTTTCAATAGTACATACCAGTATTAAATTATAGTCTTTTGTTTATTCTATTGAAGGAATTAAATAAGATGTTGAAATCAACTAATAAATCTCAATTGAAACGTGATAAAATTGATGATCTTCTTCTTAGGGTGTGAACCATAATTATTATGTTAGTTTCATATTTATGATATTTATTTAAGTAAAGATATTTTTATTACATATTTATTTATTTATTTTATAAAATTTGTTAGCTATATTACAATTACAAAATTCATGCTATACTTAACATTAGTTATAATTTAAAAAAATTCATGCTATACTTAACATTAGTTATAATTTAAAAATATAACTCTAAGATTAATGAGTTATATTTTTTCTTTATAAAGAAAATTAATTTGAAAATTTTATAAACTAAGAATTAGATAAAAGTATGAAAATGGCTAGAAAAATTTTCACAAAGTTAATTAGTCATAAAATTTATATGAAATATCACTTGTGTTATTATAAAAATAATAATTAAAATAATTGTACAACTAATCTTTAAATTAATATTGCTAAAATATTTACATAATTTTGATACCATTCAAGAGTCAGTTAATCAAAGGTGAATTAATTGCTAATTATATATCATGGAATGATTAATATATATAATTATTAATTTAAAGTAATTAGGAGAAAATGTTATGATCGATGCTATCTAAAACTTACTTAATCAAAGGTAGCTTAATCAATAATCATGAAACATGAAACATATAATCAATACTAAAGTATACATTCGTCACTTAATCAAGAGGTTTCAGGTTCGATCCCTGTCCTTAGGAATGCAGCAAACTCTTGGGCCAACGGCAGCTCCCGAAAGGGATGTATCAGTATCACGAAGAGGGATTAATCACCGGCTTCAGCCCAATGGACACCTCCTGGAAGATCAAAAAAGAAGATACTAAAGTGATTAAAAAACATATTATGGAACTATCCAGACCTACTTAATTAAAGATAGATCAGTTGATAATCATCGATATATATAACTAAACATATAGAGTGGCAGAATGATCAGTACATTTTATTACCCTAAAGATACAGATATTTTATGTGGTTCGGTTGATTCCTAAAGGATTTTTATAAAAGATTTGTTAAAAGGACACGTAGAACCTTTAAAACAATCTGACCGATTTGACATGTTTCATAGTTTGAAAGTTGAAACGTGTCGCGTATTGGTTGCTTCTACCTAATTGGTTAACACAAAATCTAACGACAATCCTTTTTTAATAATATTAAATTAAAAGGACTTTTCAAGAAAAAAACTCACATCACAGGTCTTTATCTCCATTTTTCAAAGTATTAAATTATAAGATAATTTTTATAAGTGAATTAAACTGTAAAAGATATGTCAGTCTCTTATCTTGTTATTGACATTCATATAATTTGAAAATTGAAAATATTATTAAAAAAAACTAATTTTGAAGTCATACATGTTTAACTTTTCATTTATATTAAAGTGATACTAGCTTATATTAAAAATATTAATTAATATTATTTTATTACAACAATAATGTGTTGATTTTATTTCATATAATTTCATCTCATGACATTCAAATTAAATATTCTCATGTTTGATTATATCCGACTAATTTTAATTCGTATTTTATTACGTTTTATCATGTTGAATTGTATTGTATTTCATTATATTATATTTAATTTCATTTTATCATTTTTAAATTCACATTTATGAAATATTTGTTACTTTTAATTAGATTCTAACTACAAATATTTATCTATAGTAGAATTTTATTAATTTTTAGTAATGACTCATTTCTTTTAAATAATTTTTTTATACATATATACTTTGTTTTAATTTTGGTCAATCTTTTTTTGAAAAAGGGAATGAATTAGATAATAAATATAGAAAGTTTTATAAACAATGTTAAAAGCTTAGGGGTGTACCCTTATAGAATTAATTAATTTTTAGGAAATTAATTAAAAATATAAGGAAGAAAATAGAGAAAAAGTTGAAAAATTATGAGATGTAAGATTAGAGGAAATATCAAAGGTCATTGGTGACCAATGGCAATATAGTTTTCTCTCATATATTGATATACTTGTGATAAAACCCTATCTTATTTTAAGTTAGGGAGGTTGACACTAGCGGTTGGGTCTCAGTCTTCTCTCATCCTCTCACAATTTTTATTTAAGGTCTTTCAAACTGTTTACCTTTCTTCCTTCTCCTTTCTTTAAAAGCCAACATCGATTCTCTCTAACAACATTACTTTTAACTAGCGATCGGATTGTCGAAGCCTTTAAAATTAATTTCGATTCTCTAACTTCTTTTAGTAGTTGCGGAACTAGGTCGAATCTCAAGAGAATTAAACACTAATTTCTTTAA
>JAOSBK010000205.1:34746035-34761415 GCA_027568895.1 Erythroxylum shatona | reverse complement strand
TTACACATCAATTTCATTTAACTCTAAAACACCCACAACACATACATACTCAAAATCACCTATGTCATTCATTTAATGATTTCTATTTTCCAAGAAAATTTCAGGGTCCAACACAAAGACTGAAAGCAACTCAGGACATAATGAAGAGCTAAACGGATGTGTATAGAAAGGAGATGAAATTTGAAGTTGGAGATGAAGTGTTTCTTAGAGCCTCTCCATGGAAAGGAGTCTTGAGATTTGGTAAGAAGGGCAAACTTAGCCCAAGATACATAGGCCTTTATGAGATCATTGAGAAGATTGGGCCTTTCCCCTATAAGTTAGCTTTGCCACCAAAGTTATCTAAGATTCAAAATGTCTTCCATGTATCAATGTTGAGGAAATATCGATCAGATCCTTCATACATAGTCCAACCTTCAAAGGTTCAATTAAGGGAGGATTTGACTTATGAAGAACAACCAGTAGAGATTTTAGATTCGAAGTAAAAGATCTTGAGAAACAAGACTGTGAAGCTGGTTAAATTCTTATGGAAGAACCATACAAGAGAGGAGGCAACATAGGAAGCCTTGGAAGCAATGAAGGAGAAGTATCCACACCTCATAGTAGACTCTCAAGTCAGAATTTTGAGGACAAAATTCTTTAAGGAGGGGAGAATTGTTAGACCCAATTTCTTTTTTATTAATATTTGTTCATTTATTTATTTTATTTATTTTTAGAATTGATTCATTAAGTTAGTGAGCATAAGTAGTAATTAGAAATTAGAATGGAAATGTTAGAATTAAATTGGAGTATAGTATGATATTAATGGAGTAAGGAGTAAATAGGCATTAGGTTAAATGGCGAGGGGTATAATTGGAAGACCAAGACCAAATGTGGTCTTGAATAAATGAGAAAGAAGAAATAGAAGAGAAGTGTGTGTGAGCGTGAGAAGGAGAGAGAATGAAGAGAAACCGTGAAAGAAGAGAGGAGAAGAGAAGAAAATCTTAGAAGCTAGGGAAGGAAGAAGAGAATAACATGAGGAAGATAGGAAAGAGGAAGAGTCTGCTTGTTAAGGTAAGTTCATCTTTCCTTCTTGCTTAGGTAGAGAAAGAAGTAGATAAATGGGTTTGTGTTAGAAGAAAGAAGAGAAACCACGCTGATTTTTCATGGATTTCTAAACTATGAATTTTCATTGAATGTTGTTTTGAATGGAAAATTGGTTTAATTGAAGGGAATCAAGGAAACCTTACCTAAGAGCAAGAGGCAAGGTAATCTTGATCTTATCTTTGCAAGAGAAATTAGGTAGGTAATGTGTTTATAGTTGTTGTGTGAATGGGCAATTGTTTACTTGTATGTGTATATGTTTAATTATTTGAAATGGAATTGTTGCGAATGTGGAAAATATATTATGATTGTTACCATATTATGTCATAAATGATGTTATGACATTTTGTGTAAGCGAAAGAGGAAATAACTTGAAAAGCATGAAAATGTGAATATGTGATGAATTAAATTGAGCATGAATATTTGCTTGTGTTTGGACAAGAGAGAAACCATTTCTTTAATCAGGTGCACGTTAACCTAAAGCCTTATCCCGGCTGCCCACTTGTGGCATACGAGATCCTAAGAATGGACTTATTTTGTTCATGATGTAAACTTTGGTTTCGTCATTTCAATCCATGGAATTCTAAAGCCATTTGTTTATGCATTTCATCTTTTATTTGTCAAGTATGATGCATTTGAGTGGTATGTTTGATGGTTAAATGTACACGTTATGTGTTATGCGTTAACTTCCTTAATTATGAGTTCTTGAGCTAGAATTGCGGGTGATTGACTTGCTAGAATAAGATAAGATATAAATGCATATATATATATATATATGTGTGTGTGTGTGTGCGTGTGTGTGTGTGTGCATGTGTGTGTGTGTGTGTGTGTGTGTGTGTGTGTGGCTCGTTACCGATAGTTATAAAAATATTAACCATTGAGCTTTGCAGCTCAATCTATTATTTTCCACTCCTCAGGTGCAGAACGAGAAGGTTAGTAATCCTTTCAAGGCATTGGAAACTCCTAAATAGCTACATTTAGTAATTAAGTTAGTTCAATTACTTTTGGGTAGCTTTAGCAGCATATCAAACATGAGCATCCAATTGCATTTTTGGTATTAAGTTAATGATGTATTTGTTGATATGTAACTAAAGCTTTGTTCAAACTCTATTTTGTTTTAGTAATGAGATTTAGAATTGAAGAAGTTCCTTTTATATATGTTTATTTTTTTTTGGTTTAGTTGTTAATTATTGTGGTTAGAAATAGAAGAGTATGATTGAGTTGAATTGTTGGGTTCTGGGTTTTGAATCGAAGGTTTTGCCATGACGAAGGTAGGGTTTTTTCCACGGTGAACTTTTCCCAAAGGGTGTTTATGTTTGATTTTGTAACTTCGCCACGGTGAGGTCAGTCGTTCGTCGCGGCGTATTTTTCTTGAGAGGTATTTGTGTTCACTTTTGAAACTTTGTTATGGCAGAGCCGTGATTTTGTCATGTCTTATTTGTCCTGAAGGGTATGGTCACTCGACCTCGAGACTTCACTGCGGCAAAGCTACATGTTGGCCTTAGCGAACTTCTCTCGAAAGGTCTGGGGGAAATCCTTCCTTAGATTCGTTGCGACGAAATATGTTGTATCTTTTCTACCTTTTACAGTGGTCCGTTAGGGTGCCAATTGTCAAACCAAAAGAATGTAGGGCTCTTATTCCTAACTATACTAATTACCAAGTCTTGCATCCACTTCCTTGTGCCTAATATCGATCTGAGGTTCCAAGACATGTTTTGCTTCATTCCCAAGCTCCAAATGCTATTATCTTTTAAGGAAACACATTGCACCCACGTTACCCATATTTTTTCTTTTTGGTTGCAAATTCACCACAAGTTCTTAGCTAATGTAATATTTTTTATTAATCTAGCTGAACATACTCTCAAAAAACCTTGAACCTTAGGCTGGCATATCAAACTAGATTTGGCTTTTATGATGTATAAACTTGGTCCGTTCTATATAAAATTCCTCAACTTCTTGTCAATTTCCATAAGGATGATTTCAGGTAGTGCTTTATGGTTGATCTAGTAATTTGCAAGGTAGTTAATATAGATTGAACAAGTTGTAATCTTCCTCTATAGCTCATTAATCTATCTGTTGCACCAGTGATTAATCCTCTTCTGGAAGTTATCTAAAAGTGCCTTGCAATCTACAACATTGATCCTCTTTTGTGAAATTAGAACTCCTAGGTACTTGATTGGAAAGGATCCTTGCTTCATGCCTATCTCAATGGCTTTTGTAGCTACTTCACTTCTAGCACATACTGACAAATAGAAACTACACTTGTTTGGGTTACTTCTTAGTCTTGAGACTTCCTTAAATTCTTCCGTTGATCCTCTATCAATTTTGTTTTTCTAGAATATCAATTTATATGTCAATTTTGATTAATTTTGTTTAAAATGTATCTTTATTAATTTAGGGATCATGTAAGATGATATGGATGAAGGAACACTTGAGCTTTATATATTATCCATTTTTTTAAGGGTCAATCGATACTTAGATTTGAGATTCAATCGACCATTTTTATATAATATAAGTTGTATGTTTTTATTAGTCTTGAAATTGCATAAGGGAGGTATAAATTGTGAATATACACTTTTTCCCCTATTTCTAAATTAATAAATGGATTCCTTGCTCTGATGAATGATTATATCAACTTTATATAAAACAAATATGAAATAGATATACCTATAATGAAAGAGGGTAAAAAAAGATAAATTTATTTATAATAGTTCGGTTAAACAATATTTGGACTAAGTCCACTCCCCAAGCTCCACTTGAGAATCGACTATCTTCTTCCTTCAATGGATAGAGAGCAGCCCTCCATACACTATCTTCTTCTGGTGAAGCGGAACTCTAATCATTGTCTTATTTTGCAATAGGTAAAGAGTAACCATTTACAAATCTTGTTCAAAGTTAAGAGGAAACTTCACAAAGTAAATCACAAGTAATTTTCCTAATTGAAATAATTATACATCTTAAAAACTCCTTATCTTGCTCACACCAATAAGTAGAGATTCAATACGTGTTATATAATATATACCTTCATTATCCAACCTGCAAAGGCTCTTACTAACTCTTTAGTGTGTCAAACAAACATCCTACAATTCATATATGGTCATTTTATACTAAAAATATTAAATAGTCATTAGAAGAAAAATTTGCCATTATAATAGCTAGTAATAGTTGCATTATGTACATTAGTCAACTAATTTTCCATATTTATCTACCTTGGAACCAAGGGATCACTTGTTTTTTAATGCTCGTACACTAGATTACTATAGGAGAAATTTTAGTATGCTTTTAACTGTAAATCAGGTGACAATGTTAGGATGAAATACTTCAGCAATTTTTCAATTACTTAATATCAAAGGGCAATACCAAATTGTTTAGGTTAGCTTTTTGCATTGGGGTCTGTGAAACATGACAGAAAAGGATTAAGAGGAGTTTCAAGTATAAGAAATAGAACATATCAACTTTTGCTATAAAAACACTTGCAAAGATAAAGGAAAGCTTTATTATATGCTTGGGAAAGGAGATAATAACCAGCATAGTAGCCATTAGATGGACAATCACTTATTGATAATTATATATGGTGTTAATCATTCAAATTTATAGGCAGCAGTTTCATTAAATCGAGTGAATTGTAATTTCTAGTGTAGTAGCATTTCATTCCTCACTTTGTATGTTTGGAGCATATTATGGGTTAATTGATTGTTTCACTCCTTGTAAATTTAAGGCTTTGGCTTATTTTTGGAATATATTACCCTAATTTCTTTAAAAAAATTATCATATTAGGTGACCAATGTAGTCATAAACTCTTAGAATATTTTTTAAAAAGTACAAGTCGACCATTCAATCCAAAACCATAATGTTGATCTCCTAATAATCACATTGGTCGATCAAACTTCCTAAAATAAGTTTTTCAAATCTTTTGAGTATTTTCAAAGATTAAGACATAAAAATTTGAAAAATATTGATCCAAAAATATTTTAAAAGTTATCCTAAATTATTTTAATGCATTAAGAGGTTTTTTTAAAGTCTTTTCAAATTTTCTCTTGATTATGAAAAATATATATACAATATACCCCAATTCCAAATGATCATGCAATGATTGAACTCATAATTCACTGAAATGATCAAGATAAGGTCATAAGTAAAAACCTGCTTGGTTGAGATTTCTAATATAAAATTGAAAACAAAAACTTGTTTGGTTGAGATTTGTAATAAAAAACTGAAAATAAAAACAAATTTAGTTTTATCTATATATGTAATTATACTCTTATATTAATAATTTTAAATATAATATATTATGTTTTTAAATTATTTAATTCTCATTATAGTATTATCAACATATAGGAATATTTTTATCTATATATACAACAACATATTCCACTCTTAAATCCTTATAACGTAGTTTTATCTACATATACAACAACATAAAGATTAAAGAGTCCTTACTCATGAACTAACATTAAGGTGGAATTAATGGCCCTACTCATAGGACAAAGAGTTCCCAGAAGACGAAGAATAAGAAATGACCAGATCATGATATTATAGCAAGCAGAGGATAAAGAGACAATAAAGTTGTTTGCTTTGTTGCTGATTCTGAATATTAGATCTCAAAAGCACAAAGATTAGTGCTCTATAGTAACCTAAGTGAACAACCTTGAAAACCTAGAAGATCCCCTTTCTTGTCATTATTTTCATAAAAGGAGTAACACACAAGAAGCATTTGTATATCAATCAAAGTTGCAACGAAGTCTCACCTTAGAAGTCGGATGAAGCAGGAGGAGAACACCACCACCAGTTACCATCACCATATGATCAATGGTGGCAATATAAGCCTTGAGTCCCTCATAAGCGGATCGAAACTTGTCCAAAGCATTATGCTTCGTAAGAATGATGGCTCTGAGAATAGTAACATATGGCTCAAACAAAGTTCTCATCAAAGAAACTCCAAAAGAAAGTTCGTAGTGAACTGACCTTATATGTGCTTATAAAAAAAGATGAATAGTATTATTCAAGATTGGTTTGCTAAAGAATAGAGATAAGAAAACAAAGATATATTGTTTTTCTGTTCAAGAAAATATGTTGTCAAAATTTAAAAAATGCTATTTTTTTTTCTGAAAAACTGTTGTAGTTTATTATTTTTAGAAACATGAAATTGCAATAAAGTTAGATAAATATGTTTTACTTGTTTCTTTTTTACAAAATAATAAAAAACGGAAGAAGGAAAAGAATAAACGACCCCTTTAACTTTTAGAAAATGTTTAAATATAACATTAAAATAACGAAAAACTACTGCCGCTGACTTAATAATTATTAATATTAATTTATTATTTATACGACCCTACACTTTTAAAAAATATATATAATTTATTAATTTTTTTTGCGGCCTCGAAAACCTTCGAAGGAAATTTGTTGAAGCTGATACATTAGCCACTTTTAATGACGATGTTGGCTTGATATCTGCCTCATTTGGTGCAACCTCCCCGCTATCTCCATTTTTTGCGTCCAGTTCTGATATTGGCTCTTTCCATGTAATGCAATGTGGGAATAGTGTTGTGTTTTCTATTAGGGAAAGTAAAGCAAAGAATAAAATATAGTAGTAGGAAAAAGTGTTGATGCAAAGTAAAAGCCTACTGCCTTTTTCAATTATCAAACAAAGGTCAAGTACATCATTTAAATAAGGATTAGACTCAACTACCAGAAGCAACAAATAATAAAACGTGACCCACTAACACACCACTAAGACTAAATTTTAGGAACTAATAACTACTGTTATTTTGACTAAGCTAAATAACTTGACTCCTAAAAATACTCAACTGCATATAACATGCTCCTAAATAATAAAAACAACTAATAGTAATTTCTAAATCACTATTCAACATTTTCAGCTAGAAACGAATGTCTTAATCCTTCTCTGGTGCAAAACGTTGCTCCCCTGGAGCATATATGTCACTGCTTCTTCTATTGATCGTACATTTCCAACCAAGTTAATCCTGATCAGTAACTTCACTGTCATGGTATGGAAGTAGTTAAATGTACATAAAGAAATTTCTCATAGTCTTTTTTAACTAAAATCCTGTAATTGTCATTTGCCCAGCCAGCAGTCAGTCCATTATCATGAAATAATGAAGTTTTTGAAGTCTCATAGGGAAACTCTATCACACCACTTGATCAAGAACATAAAATCATTGTAAAGCATATTCACATTACAGCAATAAGGTGTACCCTTCCTTCTTATTGCATGCTTTTTCTTTTTCTTTTTTTTGTTACAAGGAAAGACAAACACAAAGAAAACTAGCTAAACCACGGCACGACAGTATGCCGTGCCAAGCCGGTCCCAATGCAGCAACGCCATAGAGAGAATCGGAGGGTCTCGAAGTATGTGAGTGCCTGGGCTCGCCATCCCTGCAAGGTGAACCAGGTGATCTGCGCATTGGTTTCCTTCACGGAGTACGTGCGGGACGGATGCAATGTGTATGTTACGACCTTCGCGATAAAGTCAGTACATCGAAATCACCGGTCAAGCAACTTTGGTAACTTCAACAGTAGATCTTTGTACTCTTGATGCATCATGAAAATTTTGAAGCTTCATGGCTCCGGAACGTGCATATACGATAAAAACTGCTGCAGATACCTATTCGATTGCTTTAAAGACAAATTTACAAGCCTCAGCTTCCTTATTAATTAGCCAGTGTTCTTCACGCCCATCATCATTGTAAATTCATGCCAATTCAAGCGTTAGATGTGGACCTCCAGTGTGCCTAACCCTCAAGTCACTATAGACGTTATTTATATTTTCCCGATCTTTATGATCAGATCACTATTATCGACTATTACATTATTTGTCCCAATTCCATAATTAAAAAGAATGTGTTGCTCAATGAAGAAAGCAAAACGTTTTCTCGTTACGTGATAGCTGAACTAAAAAGGCAGATAAAAAAGGTATTGAGGCATTTTGAGCGGGCAAAGGTAGCAGTTCTAGAATCGATGCAAGCGGCAATAAATCGATACAACTAGAGCTATCTCACTCTCAAGTTTGTCCTTGGCTTTGAGAACCAAGATGTTGAGGAGATCATTATTTCCATTTAATTATTGTTCATTACTTGTAAACGTATGAAGACCCAGAAAGACAAAACTCGAGAATATGATCAGTAACAATAAGAAATAACAAGAGGTTTAAGCATTGTCCTTAGTATACAAAAGGCTAAAAGAACGAAATGCATACATATACGTAGTTAAGCCATGAACTTTTACTGAAGAAGAAATGAAGAAGTTAGCGTCGACGCCTCATGAGATCAGAGAGCTGTGAATCTCTCTTTCTCTCTTCGATTGCTTAATTTGTAGTAAAGCATTGTCCAGAAAGGAAGAATAGAAAAAGGGAGAAAAGAGGATGTTACTGCTCCAGGAAAACATCTTAGTAACTTGACCAACCAAAACTCCTCCAACTTCGTTGCCTTTCGATGATCCATCTGTAACTTGGAATTTTCAGTCAGAAACATCCATGTCTTGCCCTCACTTTGCAGGAGTAATCGTGCTAGTCAATCCAGTTATCTGCTTAAATTTTAAGTCAATACTCACTCACACAAGTTACAGGCGTGATAAGTCGCACCCGTTTATTTTTTTACTTTTTTATTTTCTTATGATTTTAATTTTAATTACATTATTATTAGTTTAATAAAAAATTAAGTGACACCCATTACTTTTTATGATTTTAATTTTAATTATATTATTATAAATTTAATAAAAAATTTAATTTAATTTTAATTTTAATTAAAAATTAAAAATTAAAATACTTAAATAATAATAATAATAAATTTGACACAAATTCTTTTTTAATTATTTTAATTTTAACTTTTTAAGATTAAATTTTAAATTTAAATTTAAATTTAAATTATATTATTATTAGTTAAAAAATTAAATAAATTTTAATTTTAATTTTAATTATGGTACTATCAATTTTAAAAAATTAAAATTAAAATAATTAAAAATAATAATAAATTTGTGTTTCAGGCGTGACACTTAAGTCACACCGACAGAAATTCTTTTCTTTTGTTTTTTAATTATTTTAATTATAATTTTAAATAAAATCTATAAGATAAAAATTTAAATTTAAAAAATTGATTAATTTATTAAATTTGATTAATTAATTTATAAATTATAGAAAAATTTTAAATTAAGATTAAAATTTGATTATTTTTATTATTATTATTATATTAGCCAGTATGCATATTAATACAATATTAAACATCTTGTATGATAAAGTTTTATTTTTCAGAGAATGCTTGTGAAATGTAAATAAATTATAAAATATATTATATGTGTTGAATAATTTATTTTGATTTTAACAACTTATTTTAATTGATTAATTTACTAAATTTTTTTAATTAATTTATAAATTATAGAATTTTATACATAAACATTAAACAACTAATTTTACCAAACATCTTTAATAAACAACTAATTTACCAAACATCTTTAATAAACAACTAATGTTATCTGCTGGTCAAATCAGCTGATATAATCAACTATCAGCCATTAGCTGATAGAATCAGCTATCAGCTAATGCAATCAGCTGATTACTAAGCATTTCTTTTTTAAGCTCTATTTGGCAATCAACTCTAAACATCTCATGTTTACAGTTTCTGAGATCCACTGCTTGATCAAATTAAGGAGTTTGACATGTGCTAGTTTATCTAGATTAATGATATCTAGTCTTATTAATCCTATGACTAGGAGTAATTTAGATACTGATATAATTGCACATGATAGGAGTGTTAGTAGTATGATCAGATTATGATTTCCTTCATGCTATGTCATATATCATGGATCTCATTAATTTACTTATAAATTAACATCAATTTATAAATAATAAACACTAAATTAATGAAATATGCCTTTCTTTATTATTAAAAATAAAGTATGTACACAACTTTGTACAAAACGCGCTAAAGGTGATTGCCTTTAGGGCACTACTCTAACAAATCTCTCACTTGACCTAAAGTCAATCGCCTTGGTATCTAATACTATAGGCAAGTACATGAGAATTAGAGCTATTATGTGACAATGGCTTTGTCAACGAATCGACAATATTCTTCTGGGTGGGAATTCTCTCTATCTGTACATTAACTCAACCAATGATCTCCCTGATCAGATGATATCTACGGAGTAGGTGCTTCGACCGTTGATGAGATCTTGGTTCCTTTGCCTGCACAATAGCCCCATTGTTGTCATAATACAACTATATGGGCCTATTACTGCTAGGAACCTCACCAAGTTCAATAATGAACTTCTTGATCCAAACTGCTTCATTTGCTACGTCTAAATCCACAATGTACTCTACCTCGGTTGTTGAATCGACAGTTGTCTCTTATTTGGAACTCTTCCAACTAACCGCCCCGCCATTTAGTGTGAATATATAACCTAATTGGAATTTGGAATCATCCTTATCAGATTGAAAACTGGCATCTATATGGCCACTCACTTTTAGATTTTCATCTCCATATATTAAGAAAACATCCTTAGTCTTTTGCAAGTACTTGAGGTGTTCTTGACAGCCACCTAGTGAACCTCACTAGGATCTAATTGATATCTGCTCGTAATACTTAAAGCATATGATGCATCGGGTCTTGTACATAGCATAGAGGACATGATAAATCCTACTGCAGATGCATACGGGATCATATTCATGGGTGTCCTTTTATCTTGTGCCTTAGGACACATAGATTTTGAGAGTGTTATCCCATGAGTCATAGGAAGATACCTTCTCTTGGACTGCTCCATGCTAATCCTCTTTAGCATCTTGTTTATGTACGTTGATTGTGAAGGACCAAAGAACCTTTTTGATCTATCTCTATAGATCTTTATCTCGAGGATATAAGTTGCTTTATCGAGATCTTTTATGGCAAATTGTTTGAAAAATCAAATCTTCAAAGATTGTAACATAGAGACATCATTTCCTAGTGATAATATGTCATCTACATATAGCATAAGGAATACAAGCACACTCCCGCTAACCTTCTTATACACATAGGGTTTATCTAGATTTTGTGAGAAACCAAACTCTTTGATTATCTCATTAAAGAGGATATTCCAACTCCTGGATGTTTATTTCAACCCATAGATGGATTTCTTAATCTTGCATACATTTTTGCCATCATAGGAGATAAAGCCCTCTGGTTGTGTCATATACATATCCTCGACTAGATTTCCATTTAGGAAAGCTATCTTCACATCCATTTTTCATATCTCAAAATCATAATGAGCGATAATGGCTAAGAGTATCCTAATGGATTTAAGCATTGCTACTTAGCTGAAGGTCTCCTCATAGTCCATTCCTTGTCTTTAATGGAAACCTTTAGCCACGAGCCTTGATTTATAGGTAATCACATTACCATCCATGTTGGTTTTCTTTTTGAAAACCCATTTACACCTATGAGTTTTATTCCTTCGGGTGTCTCAACCAAAGTCAATACTTGGTTTTGATACATGGAATTCATTTCTCCGTTCACGGCATTAAGCCATTTCTCATACTCCAAACTCTTCAGAACCTCTTCATAGGTAGTAGGCTCATTATCTTTTATGAGCAATATGTCATTCTGTTCAATCACGAGCAATACATATATAGAGCATATCCTATTTGATCTACAAACTTCTTGTGTTGAAGAAGGTTGAACTGTTACTTCATCTATATGAGTCATAGTCTCAGGTTCAGGCAGTTAATTAGCATTTGTTCGAGCATCTTGAACTTCTTCAAGTTCAATTATTCTCCACTGTCTTCTTTTAAAAGAAACTCTTTCTCGAAAAAGACAACATGCTTTGAAACAAAACACTTTTTGTTCCTCAGCAAGGTAAAATTGATTTCCCATTGTTTCTTTATGATATCCTAGGAACAAACACTTGTCAGACTTCACATCAAGCTTAGTTAACTGTATTTGCTTCACATAAGCCAGACAGCCCCAACTGTCTTTCATGGAACTCTATTTAGAAAATAAACAACTGTCTCGAGTGCATATCCCCAAAAGGATTTTGTTACCTGTATTTGCCTCACATAAGCCGGACGGCCCCAAACTTTCAAATGAGAAAGATAAGGTTTTTTGTTAGTCCACGTCTCATATGGAGTAACATCAACTGTCTTTGATGGAACTCCGTTTAACAAATAAATAGCTGTCTCGAGTGCATACCCCCAAAAGGATTTTAGTAAATTTGCAAAGCACATCATCTACCGTACTATGTCCAACAAGGTTTGGTTTCTCCTTTCAGCCACACCATTATGTTGTGGTGTGTAAGGTGGAATCCATTGAGATAAAATCCCATTATCTTTGAGATAATATAAAAATTCTTGGTCTACGTATTCCCCACCTCGATCAGAACACAATGTCTTGATACCTTTCCCAAGTTGGTTTTCTACTTCATTTCTGAATTGTTTGAACTTTTCAAATGCATCATATTTGTATCTCATCAGATACAAATACCCATATTGAGAATAGTCATCGACAAATGTAATAAAGTAAAGAAAATCACTTCTGGCATGGATGGACATCGAACCATATACATCTGAATGTATTAGTTCTAATACTTTAGTCACTCATTCACCCTCTTAAAGGGTAACTTAGTCATCTTGCCTAATAAACAAGATTCACAAATTTCATAGGATTCATAATCAAATGAACCTAAACTACCACTCTTGTGGAGCTTAGCTATACGTCTCTCATTTATATGGCCAAGGCAACAATGCCATAAGTAAGTTGGTTTTAAATTATCTCATTTATGTCTTTTCGTATCATTGACATTCATAATTGGATGTGACATATCTAATATGTAAATTCCATTACATACTGTACTAGTACTATAAAACATTCCATTCAAACTAAGAGAACAACCATTGCTATTAAAATTCAAATGGAAACCAACTTTATTTAAACAAGAAACAGACAATTTGTTCTTTGTTAAAATAGGTACAAAATAACAATCATCTAGTTTAATTACAAGCCCACTAGGGAGTGACAAAAAATAAGTACCTACAGCTAATGCAGCAACTCCTGCTCTATTGGCCGTGTGCAAATCCAGTTCTCCCT
This sequence comes from Erythroxylum shatona, assembly GCA_027568895.1. Classification (NCBI taxonomy): domain Eukaryota; kingdom Viridiplantae; phylum Streptophyta; class Magnoliopsida; order Malpighiales; family Erythroxylaceae; genus Erythroxylum; species Erythroxylum shatona. The sequence continues at coordinate 34,748,270 of JAOSBK010000205.1, read as the reverse complement.
TCATGAGCTGTCTACTATTCCTAAGGCCTTGCATATGATTACATATATGTGAGCCACAACCAATATCTAATACCCATTTGTAATGATCAGAAATAGTATTAACCTCAATGATAAGCGTACCTAAAGGAGACGGGGCATCTGATGCCTGCTTCTTCTTCAAAGACTCCAAATAGACTTTACACTTTCGCTTTTAATGGCCAATCTTGCCACAAATGAAAACAAGTTCCTTTCGATACAGTCTTTTTGAGTTTCTTTTTGGCTGCACTTTCTTTTGGTTTCTTGGACCTTTTCTTCTTCAGGTTCTTTTTTATTGAACTAGAAGAAGAAGAAGAGTCTACACTAGCACTAGCTTGTTATCCTTTTTGATAGCTTTCTTTGCTGCCTTGAGCAAATTGATCAAGTTAGGGATTGTAATGGAGATTTGATCCATCTGATAGTTCAACACAAATTGTAAATAAATATCAGACAATCAAACTAGAATCAAGTCAATGCTTAATTCATAGTCCATAACAAAACCCAAGGGGCCAACCTCTCAATATAACCACTCATCTTTAGTGTGTACTACACTGCAAATGTCCCAAATTCTTTTTAGTCGTGAAGAGCAACCTCGAGGTCTTGAACCTTTCAGACTAAGCTTTCTCATAAAAAAGTTCTCTAAGTTGAAACACTATGGTATTAGCATCCATAGACTCATGCTACTTCTATAGCTTTGGTGACATAGAGGCTACCATAATGTAAGTAGCCAAGTCACTATTTTTGAGATGCTTGCGATATGCTATCTGGTCCTCATCAAAAGCATCAGCAGTAGGGAGATTAGGAAGTGGAACATTTAGGACATATCTTAGCTATTTATATTTGAGAACAATTGTCAAATTTCTCAACCAATCAAGAAAATTGGATCCTGTCAATTTATTAGACTCCATAAGTGAGAATTCACACTGGAAGACATCTTCAATCAACCTAAATGTGAAGAAAGAAAGAATGTTAAAATATAAATACATGCTTGATCAGAAGGACTTGCATGACATGCATAAAACTCCCACTAGTTTTAAAGAATCTATAGCCCTCACTACGAATCCAAGAAAAATTATGACAAAGTGTCCTGGTAGGTCGATATCTGACATTACTAAGAATGACCTTGGGTTGACCCAACAAACCACCTTAGGTCAATCGGTAGGTATCAGTCATATCAATTGCATCATAAATGTAACTATCGTCTAGTGCTATCAACTCATGATGTATGCCCACACATTGGGTTATCGATTCTTGATGCACCTACATCTGATGTATGCTATCGAATTGCATCCCTGTTTACATTAACCTTGAGTTTACTCAACAAATCAACGCTTCTAGTAAAAACTGACCCATTAATCTAAAAATCTTATTTCCATGGTTTGAACATATCTGTATAAAGTGTGTTTGAGTTTAAGCAGTAACCATAATAAGAATAGTAGGGAATTAATTAACAAAAACATGCCAAATCACATTGATAAAATTTTCCTTCCACAGACATATTCAGCAATATCTCATGAGCAAATCTGGGCAAGAAAATTTCGAAAACAATATCTCTATATTGATTTCAAATTCAACACAATTAGAATGCATAATTGTTACAACCAATCGGCAACATCACACAAGTTATGGTTTCTCCTTTATATGGGGCACAAGTGGCTCTAATACCACTATAGGAAAATCCCGGTAAGTGCATTATATACATGTAGTATGGAAAATAAGAAAAAAAAATTCGGGACTTTCTCGAAGTCCATGATCTATAAGCCTATACAAGGAAATACCATTAAACCTAGCTGAAAATTCCCAATTCACACACATGTTCATATATATATATATATATCATGGAATTCACACAAATCAATCATTCATATATATATATATATATTCATCTTTAATCTTCTACTAGTAGGGTTATCGCAAACCATAACGACTAAAACAGACCGTCTCCAATGGTATCTATGCAGAGATTGGAGAAACTAACCGAATCAAATTCTTTGATTCGAAAATGTCTAGAACAAAGACAAGATTGCTAGCTCTCTTCTTTGTTCTATAGAGAGCAAAACCGTGAAAGAGAATGAAAAGGAAGAAGATGAGAAAGATGAGGAGAACAAGGTGAGAATCGTGAAGATTGCATACTTAACCATTTTCATTATTATCATCATCTTACTTTTTGTTTTTGTCTTTTATTGTTTTTTCTTTTATCATTTAAAGATAATAAATGCA
>JAOSBK010000205.1:34712187-34732911 GCA_027568895.1 Erythroxylum shatona | reverse complement strand
ATTTAATGATTTTTCAACTACCTTATAAATGTGCATTTATTGTCCTTTAAATGATTGAGAATGTGCCACATGTTGTTGTGTGTGAATTTTGGGAATGAATTCTAATTACTTCATAATTGTTGTATTTGTTGTTTTTGAATGAGTTGAGAAATGGCTTTGATGCTTGGTATAGGAATGTGGTTGTTGAATTGTGAAACGATGATGGGAATGTATATGAAATATGTCATGTTCATGAAAAGCAAGTTTTTTTTTAAATGTGCCAATTGAGCAAACTATTTTCAATTCATAAATTACATGCTACGTGGGTTTGGTGTAGTCCACTCAAGAATGTCACGTGCACGTTGATTCAGATAAAGGTTTCTTCCGCCTGCCCGCTAGTGGCACGAAGTTCCTCCATGGACTTCCTCAAGTTTACGACTATATAAGACCATTATGTGAAATTGTGTAGTTCGTCATGTTCATGGACTTACCCAAACTATTATGAAGTGCTTATGTGTTTACTTGTGTTGACAAGCTTGATGAATGCATGACTTATGTGAGTTGTGAATTGGTTTGACAAGTTGTGAATTTGAGAAATATATGTTTTATGGATTTGCATGAGAATTTGATTTGATTTTGAAGGTTTTAAATTGTTTTGCTTATTACCGATTATAAAACTGTTACTCACAAGCTTTAAGCTCACCCCCATTCCTTCCCCTCTCTAGGTGACGAGCTAGAGATCGAGTGAAAGAGAATTGAAGCATCACTCCAAAATTTGCATCTTTTTGTGTTTTAAGCTAAACTTGCAACTACAAGGCTTTAGTTGCATTTTGAGCAGATTACTGTTCATGTATCTTTTTGTAATTTGACATTTTGAGATATTGATGTATTGTGGCTGAAAATGCCACTAAAGCTTTGTAAAAACTCTCATATTTTGATGTTAATAAAGTATGTTTGTGTTTTGCCGATGATATTTCAAATTTATTCATTGCATTTTTCAAGTTTTCCATAAGGGTGAGAATTTGTGTTCTGACTTTGAGGGAAATATTGTATTGATCTAGGTTAAATTGGATGAAGTTGTCTACTTGGAAGTTGTAGATTATTTTTCCAGCTTTCCAATGATATACGGTATGAAATTTTTGGACATTGGAGTTAAAATATATGATTATTAGGAGTTTGTGTTGTTGTATAGGATAGACATTCGGGAAAACTATATTGTTTTGAGATTTTGACCCTTATAGAGGCAGAAATTGTTTTTAAGTTCTTCATAGAAGTTGTAGATCTAGAAGTCTTCTTTAAAACGGTCTAAGAATAAGCTTAATCAGACATTTGTAGTAAAAGTTGTTCCCTTTTTACTAAACAGGTCTGAGGAAGAAAAAGCAAAGGAGGAAGAAGGGAAGCAAATCGCGATCGTGACTGATTCGTGTCGTGCTGGTGTTCCCAGACCTAAACACCTTTCACTCTTTTAGTCATAACTTTTTCGCCTGATCTTCAAATGACTTGATTTTTGAAGCATTAGATTCTTAACACATTCCTCTATCTCACCACAAAAATTTATAGCTTTTGGTATTAATACAAAAAAGATTGATTGAATCAAAGTAAGAGAATCAATTGGACGAGCATGAACTGGACATTTTAATGAACATGCTTCAGTATTTCGAGGATATCTTGATCTTTAGAGTCCCAAAGGAGATGATTCTTATTTCTAAATAAACTAGAGATATAGAGATACAAATCCTATGAAGATATTGAATTTTGATTCTGACTCTAAGACTTTCAATTTCTGGATGGACTTTGTGTATAGTGTGTTGTTTCAGTTTATTAATAGTCAGAAGATATGTGGGCTATAACTTTTAGATTTTTACACCAAATTGCATGATTTTGGTGTCATTAGAGACTTAAGACAACGGAAAACAAATGTTCTGAAGCAGTCTAATTGAAATTCCTTTTTGAGGTTTCCCAAAATCTGTTCAGAAGTCGGTAAAATGAGTTCGTTTTTTAGGTTTGACTGGTGTGGGCACGCCACCCTTGTGGGATGCGCGTCTAGTTGTCAAGTAAGACATCGGGCACGTGACTCGCAAGGGCGGGGTCCCAACAAGTTTGAAGCATTCCCACCCCTTATAGAATGGATCTCCCTCTATCTGAGTGAAGGTAGTTATCTTTGTCTGCAACTCAAAAGTCTTCTGGTGGGAGTAAAACTTCCCATGAACTTGTTATACACCTCTTCCTATGTAGTTAATGAACCGGGTAAAAGGGTCATCAACCATACCTTAGCATAATCCTTCAATGTGTATGGGAAGCACCTCATCCTAAATTGATCTTCATTTAGGCCATCCAACAGCAACATTTGGAGAGTGGTATAGAATTCTCGAATAAAGTTTAAAGGGTTTTCATTGGGAATCCTATAAAAAGATGGCAACATGTTGTAGTGGATACTTTTCAACTTATAGCTTCTAGCTACCTCTCCCAGATGAATGCATGGAGCAACAATACTAATTACCGGTCTAGCATACTCCTTCATTAATGGCTACCTTTTACCCATCTCTTGATCTTCTAGTTTGAATCCCTCGAGATTGTCTTCAAAGTTCCTTAGAAGTTCTCTTATCCGATGTATGTTATCAATAAAGGGAGCAAGTTCACTTTCTTGAGACCTCCTTCCTCGCTTAAACCAAATAAAAACAACAGTGAATTAATAAGAAAGTTACTAAAACAACTCAATGAAATAACACGACAAAAATGTATGCATAAACAGACAAAACAATCACAATCACTTTAGCAAATAAAAATAATCAAAATTAATTCAAGTTCAAAACACTAAACACCTCCCTAACAACGATGCTAAAAACTTGTTATGCCTAAAAAGTTCTAGAAAGACCTAGACTATCCTGCTTGTAAGTATATGAGATAGTTGTAGCTGATAACCAAGGATTGCCTCCCACGGAGATGAAATTGGTCAACTTAAATTAAATTTGAATTAAAAATAAAAATAAAAATAAAAACAATACATTGTTAAACATTCTATCCCAATTGTTGAGTGAAAGCTTTTAAGGAAAATTATGAAATTAAATTGAAAAGTAGACGGAATCAATTGGGAGCAAAGAAAAATATATTAATCAAAGTGGAAAAACTCTTGAGAATTAATTTCACTAACTTAATTTCCTGTCATGATTAAGGGAAAATGATTGGATTGTTGTCTTACTAAACTTAATAGTTAGGTTCTAAATCGATTCGAATAATGAACTAATCTAACTTTCATATTGAACAAGTTATTATCTAAATTAATTATGAAAACCCGACTACCAATTACCACTTAAGTTAATATATTTCTAGCTCTTAACCTAAGTGTCCATAGTTTTATGATCCGTATTAAATTTCATCTCTCAAGTCTTCACTTAAGAATAAAATGATGCAAAGTTTGGCGATTTTTTTTACATCCATTTAATTCAGAAACTATAACAATAAATAATACAACATATATGTAACCCAATCATGCATATTCAAATAAATAGCTACATTAATTCTCAAGAAAAGAGATCAACCCATCACGGATATCACCATATTCATCATTATTAAACACTTTAATTGCATGTTACTGTCAACAAAAGTATTAAAATAATAATAAAACAGTGAATACCGAATGGATTATCAAAAGAAACAAATAAAAATCGGCTAAACTAATAAGACTATAAGTCAGTTAATAACAGGTAGGAAAATGAAAGAAACAAAGCAACAAATGAGAAATAGAATAGGCAAACAAATCATCGGATGAAGAGTTGTGGAGATTCCCAGTCCCTCTCAAGCTTCCAACTTTGGCTCTCGCCTTCTGCTTTAGCTTTAGCTTCTTCCCCAGACGAATGTTTGCTCAAGTTGAATGGGATTTGCTCCAACTCTTGCTTTCGCCCTCTCCCAAGCTTCCACCTCTTTGCTGTTTTGCTTTTCGTCCCAACTCACTATGTTTTCTTTCTTTGTTTCTCTCCGTTTATCTTCTTCTTCTTCTATATCTCTCTGCGCTTCCCTTCTCTTTGTCTCTGTGTGTGTGAATGAATAAAAAAGAGTGAATGAAGGATGACTCTCAGCTGCCACACTCTCTTCCTTTTATTCGAGTCTTTTTAGGTTTAGTGCCTTAATGTATTGAGTTGCCGCGTACTAAGGTCGGAATTAATGTTAGAACTTCTCATGGGCGTGCATGGGGAGTCAAGTCTATGACTCCCTTTGTCACACCTGTGCATGGGGAGTCACGGGTGTGACATCCCCATACAAGTCACACCCGTGCATAGGGAGTCTTCTTATCTCATGTAATAAATGCAAAAAATTAAGACATTGCAATTATCTTTTGTAGATGACGTGCTTCTATTATGTTTAGCTAATATTAAATTTGTAGCATTTTAACGAAATTCTTGAAGCAATTCACAAATATGGTAAGCCTTGCAATCAATAAGAATAAAAGCCACTCTTATATATATATAAGTGGACCTAACATAGTAAAACAAATCTTTTCCCCTTAAAATGTTTAGGTGTTCTCATAATCAGTGTTTTGAAACCCGGACCGGTCATCGAATCGGAGGCCTTACTGGTCACCGGTTTGACCGGTTCAACCACCGGTCGAACCGGTGTGACGTCATAATTATGCAATAATTATATTTAATTATATATAATATTAATAATATACAAAAATATACAAAAATATACCCAAAAAAAATAAAAATTTTATTGAACCAGTGGTCGGACCAGTTCGATCGGTCAATTGACCGGTTTTGACCGGTTCTCACTGGTTCAATTGAGAACTGATTTTTAAGGGTGAACCAGACCGGATAGCCGACTAGTCACCGGTCGAACTGCCGGTCCGATCCGATTTTCAAAACAGAAACTACGGCTCACAATAGGGTGGTATCAAACTGCTCAACAATTGAGCAACAGGCAGAGAACAAGGGCCCATGGCGAATCTTTTGTTGCTTGAGTATAGGAAGTGAATTGAATTTACTATATATATTGTACTCTAGAGTTAAGCACCAGGTAGTGTACAAGAGCATGTGAAGAGCTTTGAGTGTTGATACCAAACTGTTTGATACATAGTGTTGATGATCCTCTCTTAGCAGCTTGATGTTAGTAGCAACGTAGCTTTTGTGTGTTTAGAGTAGTAGGTTAGGCTTGAGTGGCAAATTTTGTGTTTTCTGGTGAGTTTTGTCTCCTGGAGTACTTTCAAGGCATGATCTCTGAATTTCCATAGTTCCTAGGGACTCTTGTACGGGACTCTCATGTTTGTACATTATTTTTAATTCTGTATAAAGTCGCCTGAATTATTAAAAAAAAAACTTCTTTATATTTGGTCTTAGGTCCTTATAAAAAAATAAACTCAAACCTAATTTAGACTCTTAGCTCTTAAGAATCTAGATCAAACGTGACATGCTCTTAAGTACTTATTATAAGCTCAAATTTGTATAATATAAATTAAAACGTATTTTCTTATCTTTCTTTTTTTTTCATTATGTTTATTTAAATATTTGACCCAAATATTTAACCCAATCATCTGGTATGAGAGGAGAGAGACTTAGGACCCAATAAATTATATAATTAAAATAAAATTTCAAAAGCTTAATTTCTCTTTTTAAAGTCGGGTTTCATTTAAAAATCAAAAGATAAGACTCATAAATTTAATTACACCTATAAACTTATTATAAATAAATTTATGTCTCTTCTACTTTATTTAAATTTGGACACTCATGTTTATAAGGTTTGGTTTGGTAATCTGTAAGGAAAGAATCAAAATAAAAAAATAAAAAGGAGAATCGAAATAGTAATGAAAATTACTGGTTATATTATATTAAACAAAGTTAATAGTTATATAAGAAAAATTTTACTCATATTTAATTATTATATGATTTATTTTGTAAATAAATAATTAAAATATTTTTGTATTTTATAAATAATTAATAAAATTTTTATTGGTTTATAAAATTTTAATTTTAAGTAATTATAATTAAAAGTGTCAATAAAAATAAATAATTTTTAAAAATTAATATAAAAGATCCTAATATATAATTTTGATGATAATATTCTCATAAAAATCAACATCCTGAAAATATTCTAATAGTATTTTAATAATAACTTAATAATGTTATAATACTATCTTTTTATCTATTATTCCTAATATTTTATTTCAGCTTATACACGCACCCTTTTAGGGTGAAAAGTTAAAGATTATTTATAATTATATTTATTTTTATCATTCTCTATTTTATCCATTTCCAACAACTAAACAAGTAAAGTTAGAGAATAAATGCTAGATTCTCATTCCAACCTCTTTATTATTGGTTACTAAATAAGACCTGACGGTTATTACTCTTGTTTTATTTTAAGTTATGGTCATTTAATCTATTAAGTATCCTTTGAATTTAATCTTCAAGTCCTTTCAGATTTTCAGGACTATTTTATTCCATATACATTTACACCTAATTTTCTTTTTTTAATAATTTAGAGTCCAAATTTTTTTAATAAGGCTAATTAAACTAAACCTCAATCATTGTTTCAATTAAAATTATTTTTCATTAAATATTTTCTAAAAATTCATGCCTCCTTTAGGATTTTTATCATTTCGAATAAAAGTCTTTACATTATTTTACGAAGAATTATATTTTATTTCTTTTCATATCATTTTTTGTTAAAATTTCATTTTACAGTTTATGAATTCTGATAATAAGCTGCTTAACCTGTGGATCTTGCTGCCTAAATAATGCCACACTGTTAAAATCCAACTTACAATCAAGGTCTTTCTGGAAACGATGGGATTTGGATTCCATCTTTTTATCTTGCTGAATGTAGCAACAGTACTGCTCATCTTTTAAAATGAAGAACCTACAACGGCTATAACTGAAGCACCAAACTCTCCATAAACACATACTTTTGGTTTCACTAACCTCAAAATTACTCAACTACAAAACAGATGGAAGCCTTTGAGTCTACTGAAGATAAAGGAAGAATAGCTGCAGTACAATGACAGCAAATACGCCTTCTATTCTTGCTGCTAGACAGTCAGATTGAGTTGCTGTAGATATATCCTACTTTTACAGCAGTTGGTATGCCTTTCCCCAATAAACCCATGTTACTTGAACTAAATGGTATATATGTTAGCGCAAGAAGAAAGCTTATTGCTTGCAGATGGTGGTCAGCAATATATGGTAAACTTAACCATGTCGTCCAGGCCAAGTATACGTAATAAAGCTAGATAGAAAGAGAGGGAGAGATGAAGGAAAATTAATCATATAACACACCCATTTTAAAGGAAGAAAAAAATCAACAGTCCCACATTCAACATACTATAAAAAGTTAATACTTTATACATTCGTTCAAATATTAGATGTGTATTTTCTCATCACACATGGACATGGTCATAATGGATCGTCATTTCACAAAATTTATTTGGCTTTATCAATCTCTATGAAGCCACAAGAAGAGAGCAAGGGGCTAAAACATTGTACGTTATGGGAATGCAAATATGCAACAAGCATGATCAAGTTAACGATTTTGGTGGGGTCCGTGGCTCTGGTGGACCTATGAACAATTGTGTCTCCACCTCCATGCTTTGACTTTGTTCCAATGCATGCCTTTTGCTTGACAGACACGGTGGTTGCATACCGCACTACATGATTTGGCCCAAACATGAACAGAGCGTCCTCATTCATTAAGTTTTTTAGTGCGTGGTTTCGATACTCTTTAAAACATATCAAGTTTTCAGTTCTGGTATGACAATAATAGCTAGAATAATATAGTGGAACAGTGAAGGAATTACCTTATCCCGTAATTTTTTGTTCTCTTCCAGCAGTTTTCTTTCCTGAGTTTTAGAGCACAGCAATGGTAATCACAAATTGGATAATACGAATAAAGTTGTGTTGGCGTACAAAACAAATACTATACCTCTTCCTTTAACTTCTCAATCTGGTCTCTGAACAATTGATACTGCACATACGTGAATAGTTCTTAACTATCAGAAAGTTTTCCTGAATTAGTTTATGCTGTATAGAAAATGTCAAGTGGCACTTGTAAAAATTTTTAGGAAAGGGAGACTCTTATCCTTCCAAGTTCATTAATTCACCTTGAACTTTGGGAAATGGCTTTTATGTACCTTTCTTGCCCTTATTTTCGACAAACTTCGTTCCAACTGATTCTCCAACTGTCTTAGCTCATCTATCGAACATGGCTCAAGCCCATCTCCCAAAAGTTTTCTGCAAATATATCCAAATTTTGATAATTTAGAGCTTTTGTATCAGTTGTTTATCAATGAATAAAGCTCGAGGAAAGATAACAGCAAGTCTCAAGCTTGAACCGCTTAGAAATTTCAAGCAGCTCGATCTTCTTGGCCATGCTAGATGTGTCGTCCTTCATATGCTGCATGCAAAGACAAATACTTTTCAACATATCTATAATTTTTTGCCAAAAATATACTTTTAAAAGCCCTTAATACCTTCGAATTTCTTTCTATGCTATCAATGAGTTATAACTTTTTTCTGACATGATACGTGCTGTTTTTCAAAAGAGTTATGGAAACTAATACAGAAGCTGATCTCAGTACTCTCAACTGTCTATTGTTGTCTTCATATATAGTAAGTAAATATCAATGCAACTCAAATGAAATACAACAGTAAGTTGACACAACCTAATTCCACTGCACAACTATATCATGTCATCAATAAATAACAAATCTGTGGCTAAAATATGCCAATAATTAATGAAAAGAATTTGTATTTAAAAGTAATTGATCTAACTATAGACATGTATTCGAAGGTAATATATTTTTTTTTGCTAAGGATTATACTAAAATAACAAATTCTCGACCTTTAAATGACTGTGCCCTTTTGCTTACTAAAATATTCTCTTCATGAGAAGCATGAAAGTAGGTAGATCAGATCATTTTGTGGTGTTGAATTTCATTCACATCTTAAAAATAGTTTCTATTCTAAGCTTCAATTATGTGTTTCTATGTGAAAACCGTGCGCCTTTAAATAACTTCTTCTTATTTTCCTTTTACAAAATAATTAACATGAAAGCACTAATATCTTTCAGTATAAAGCACTTTTTTTTAGTTTTAATTGATGTATTTGGGTTTGCTTACCATGGCGTAATATCTGAATGTACAATATGTTTGCCTTTGTATTCAGTGATAAGAGGAGTTTATTTATTTTAGCTCATAACTATTAGAAGGCATGTATATTTATTTTAGCTCATAACTATTAGAAGGCATGTAAAGCTCACTGATGCATCTAAAATTCTGTCTGCTTTTTATGATAACAGTCACATGGTGGGATTGCTTCTAGAGATATGATCTTTATTCTAAGAGAACTGATATTTTAGTATCTGGTGTATCTAAAACTTCGTATGCCATCAAGCATGCATGAAACTGATTCCTCCATTATAGCAGGGAGTTAATGAAAACATGCCATTCAATTGAGAAAAGCTCGAAGATCAGTAGGTGATTAAAAAATATACCAGAATAGTTTGTCTATAGGAGATTGCTCCACATGAACAATACTTACTTCCTTTGGTCTATTTCTGAGTTACAGAAGATAGATGTTCATATGTATTATAGTAGCCTACCATCAATTATGATTTAATCTCCTAAGAATTTACTGCAACAGTTTGTATGTAGATTATAAAATTGGTTTGGGTAGGATAGATTATATTTGTTATTGCTCAAACTATTTGGCACAGTGATTTTGTAAAAGAATTCAAATGTTAATCTATGTTGATTATCATGTTAAAGATTTGCACTATCTTATAGAAATCAAATCTTTTGCAGTGCTTAAAGGGGTAAACTTTTATTAGCTACAACTTCAAGATTGTAGTCATAGATCTATCAATTCTTATACATTGATATCATTTTGAGGCCGCAATAGTTCATTCTTTTGGATACTTCAGACATGAAATTGATAAAACTTTCTGACTTCAAGTTCTCAAATAATTATGGCCATAAATATTACTAATATACCAAAATTATTAGGTTATTTACTTTTTTAGTAAAATTAGGAAGATTCATAACCACAAAAATGTAGTTAATGTTGCTAATTATTAACTATGCTATATTTAACCAAATCTTAAACCAGTAGCCACAATCTTTTTCATATCTTTTAGTGTTCATAACTTGCATTTATTATACACGTTTATCTATTTCATTATGCAATCAAATTGACAAAAAGGAATGAATTGAATTGAATATGATAGATATATCCTGCCTTAGGAGTTCCGATCATTCAATATTAATGACTTCATAGAGATAGTAACAACATCAACGTGCGTGCAATTAATTGACAGCTGTGAAAATTTTTTCAAATCCATAAGCAACTGCCAGTGGAAATATAATTACCTGCATGTCTTCTTTAACAACTTTGTTGTTAATTCCAAGATCCATGGTTTTCATCTGATACCGATCTATAGTTTTGTTCATACTGACAAAATGAGAGGGTAGTAATCAGTAACTTTTCACACTCCAGCATAGTACAAATAAACAACAAAGAAGGAATATAAAGTCGAGCTAAACTTTTCTCAGTTCCAGGATGGCCATACATAGTTGCAAGGAAGTTTCGGTTCTGTCATCGAAGTCACACAAATGGAGAAGATTATCGTAAAACATATGATCAAATACATGTATACATTTGAGATTCACACAAGGTTATTAGGAAGCTGGCGTGGTTATGTGAAGTAAGAAAAGATGGCATAGGCTTTTGGGATGAAAATTAGGATCAGATAGCTAGGGAAATCCCCTAACCATCAATAACAAACATGCCATTACACTACTTCCCTAACCTATACTACAATATTATCTTTTAAATCACAATGTTAGATGCTATAGGTGACAACAAACTTGTGATGTATCCATATGATAATATCAAGTTACAACATAGGGTTAGTTGTAAAAAGTCAAATATACTTAACCTAATTTTAAATCCTTTAAGTTTGTTATACTAAAATAGATTATTGTCTGCTTGTATAATTTAATGTTAGATATTCATAATGTTATTTTATAACATTAAGTGTGACACATGTTTAATATACATAGAATATAACAATTTCATCAAGATTTGAATGTAAGAAAATTAATTTATTTTATTAAAGAATACTCATCGAAGGAAAAACCTAAATATAAAAGTAACAACCCAAATTCTTTTAGTTAATTTAGTTCAATATAAATTATTACATGCTTATAAAATAAATTAAGATAATTAATTTAAAATATTTTTACTTTTTTGAAAATATTCATTTGGGTCTATTTTAATTCAAAAGACCAGCATAAAATATAAAAGTATGTTTGTATTAACAAGATAAATAAGGATTAACTTAACAATTTAATAAAACCTAAATTAAAATATCTACAACATCATCACCAAACCAGCATTTTGTATCTCTCTATCGTTGTTTCATTCTCCAATTTAAGGTACTGATTTGTTCTGATTGTATTAATTCTTTGGTACATTACAATCACCTAATAATCTTTTACCCTTTTTAAAATTCAAACTCAGATAAGTGAAAAGGTAGTGTGGCCACACCAAGCCCTGATAGCTAACTGAACATTTACTAGTATACGAAAATAGCATTCTAATATACCAAGAAGCTTTTGACTCAACCATACATTTCCTCCTCTCCTAATAAGAGAAATTAGTTGTGGATCCCATTCCATTTAAAAGAAAGAAATAATTAGTTTAAGCTTCATGTGGTATCAGTCCTTTTTCCTACATTCCTTGTGTCATTGTAGTTTAATAATTGGCAACATGGAATATCTGATTGTCTTCGTGTAATATCTTTTTGAAATATTAATATTATGTTAATAATTTTGTACAATTACCCTTTACAATGTACACAAAACAGTCCAATTTTATTAGTTGTCAAAACTTTAGGTTAGTTAATTTCAACTAATATAAGATTTTTAAAACATTGGTACTGTAGATGGCTATGAATCTTGGGACGTAGTTAACCAGAAAAGGTAATAACAATGGTATATTGCATCAAAAAAGAAGAATGCCATATTTAAAATACTCATAACAATTTAAATATATATTGCAGTCATAACATTTGAGTTCCCCTCGTAATTGTGGGTACAAGCTAAAAATTTTTAATCTAGGTACCCATAGAAAAATCTAAGGACCTCAACAATGGTAGCCATTGATTAGCGAAATAAAAGTGATTAGTCTTAGGAGTACTAGTAATAGTTCAATGAAAAACAATCTATACTTGGAAGCCATTACTTCTTTTTTGGTCTAAAAAGCATAGTGAATAGATTAAATAGAAGACATTATTTCTCTCTATGCCCTAAGTATGTTTCATTCTAAACCTGATATTCGGTTATCCTGTCATCTTCTGGAAGTCAAGATTCTCATCTTTGAGGTTGAAATTGAAACTAATAAACCAACTTCTTAGGACATTCAAGTTTTTCTTCAAAAATATATATTCAATAATTATATTAATTTTCCTCTTAAAAACATATAATTTCTTTGTAATTTAACTAATTTGTTTAAAAAATGACATAATCTTTAAAGTTGTTGAAAATTTTCCTTGTAATTCTTAACTTTTTTTAAAAAAAAGAACTCCTTTCAAACTTCTATTAATAAATAACGACGAAATACATGTAATATAAATAGCACATATAAATTAATCAAACATTGTTAATATAATAACCTAACTTAGTTCTTATCCTCGAATCCAACTACTAATTTAAGATAACTACAATAATATTTTAGTTTGAATCAATTTTAATTCATTTTGTTTGAGTTTAAAAGTAAAGTTGAGTTAACATAACACTAATATTTGATTGATCTATGTGTATTATTTTTATGACATATGTTCTCACATTATTTTCTTAACAGAAATCTACAATAATAATTTTTTGTGAAAGATTAGATCTTTTATCCTTAGTTTTCTAGTAATATCCAATCCATTAAGTGGTGAATATAACCAGTGCTTTAAAAACTGGACCAAAAATTAAATAAGTAAGATAGGAGATCTAAAGTTTAAAAAGTTCAACTGATATTAAATCGACATAATATCGATTAAATATTGAATAAAATTAAAAAATTTAAATATAATCAAAGAAGATTATCCTTACCCTTCAAAAACTTTAAAGTTTAATTGAAAAAATAAAATGTTAAATAAAAATTAATCGGTTTATTTTGGTTTATAAAACTTATTAGTTTACAAAAACTGACAGAGTAATTAATAAACTGATCGATTTTTAACATCAATAATTATTAAACTAAATCGAACCGAAATGTTAAAAACTAAACTAAAAAAGTTAATCAACTCAAAATTTTTACTATTAAACTGACTGGACTTATTTGGTTTTTAAAACATTGAATATAACTAGGAAATGATTTTATGCAATGATGACCTTGTATTTACTTGATATTCTTTATTTAAAACATCACTTTTCTAATTTAAACAAAAATGAAACCCTTATTTGATTTAACTTTAGGATTTTATTTTGAGTTGAATCTCAATTAGACGTAGAATCAATAAGTGAAATTCTATCAAGTCACAGAATCGACAACACAAAGGCAATGAGAACGTCTTGTACCGTAATATGATCCACCCAACATTCTAGTGGCATATAATTATTAATTCATTGACTATATTTCAATGTTCTATGAATAGGCAGAACATAATCTAAAGGTCTAAATCTTCATAATACAAACTAGTGAACTACACTAATTTACAACCTCGCGTTTCACATTGATAATCCAACCTTAAAGTTCCATTTATATGTTAATTAGTTAGGCATATTTTGTGGCCTCGTCCTAAAACTGTAGGGAAATTATATTTTTTTGTATTTATAAATTTAATTTGAACCCATACCTGTTTTCTTACTCTTCAACCCAAATCTAGGAGAACTATATATGAAGCATGCCTCTAGGTCTCAAGCAATCCTAAGACCTCATCGGTTTCAATATTATTATGTACAGATACATGATTCTCTCAATTTATGCGATTCATTTTACTTCTATGCGATCTTGGCTTGATCAAAATTTGCCCATAGATCTCCTAGCTAGAGTAGGATGTTATCCCAAACCAACAGTAACTAGCATGCAGATCAAACTTAGTTAGTTTTACCTAGCATGCAATGTAAGATTACAAGCTATAGCATATCACAATAAGCTTAAATAGCAATTGCAATGATCTAGAAATCGTAATACTATAGCTGTACATCGTAATTTAGCCCCTTGAGTCGGCTATCACATGTTGATATGTTGAGACTAGAAGTTTTGTTAGTCAAAATAAAGTTCCAGTTCCAAACTAAAAACTCCACACACGTTGCAAACCAAAAAAAAAAAAAAAAAAGAAACTCCACAAACGGACTAAGACACGAACAAACTTATATATGACAGTCAACTTTAGCGTCCTATATTATAGATAGTTAAGAAGATGATGAATAAATGTAACTCTGTAATTTAATTAATCGAATTTGCTTAACTAGTTGTTTGATTCCTGATATTTAATGGGGAGGCTTTAATAACTCTTTCACTAAATGTCCATTATGAAGTGTAGCTTTCAATGTCAATTTGTTTGTTTTTTTTTCTTTAAGAAGTTTTCATGAGGTACAAGTCTAACCAAACATAGGAGTATTGAGTTTTCATTATGTTGTATTAGCATTTCCTATCAAGCTGACTCAAATACAAGAAGAGAGCATACTTTTAAAACAGCAACCTTTTATCTAGAACTTGCCTATGCATGGGACCAATTTACTTGGGACCAATTTCACTCATAAATTCTCAAATGTCCCCGTTTTGAAAGTTTCAGAAAATACAGTAAAGCCAGCATCCTAAGCACAGGTTAATGGTTGAACCAACGGATGTGCTAACTATAAGCATACGTGTGAGTTTGTCCAAACTGTTGGGAATAAGCCCCATTTGAGTTCATATAATAATCATGTATTACTCTACTTCGTTTCAGTAAATCATGTGTGATTGTCTCTAGGAAATAACCCCACTTAACACCAACATCAAGAACAAGAAATCTCTTTTGACCAATATATATTTATGAGTCTGATTATCTTGGGGAACGCATTGCATTTCCTTTTCAGAACTACTATGCAATTTAAATGTATAAAAAGGGCAGGAAACTGTATAAGATAAAGAACACAAATACGTAGCATCTGTGCACAAGTTCTCAGAGTACCCCACCCCCAAGCAGTCAGCTAGATTCCATGTTTTCATTTGTTTTTTTTCCTTTCCGTTTTTTTTAAATTTTGTAAATTCTATGCGAAACTCAATTTGTTAATAATCCATGACAGCTTATACGAAGCTTGCTGTATCTTTCAGTAAGTCCCATGTTTTAATTTTGTGTCTATTTAATGTTAATCCTCACATGAAATTCCACTCTTTACATGTATTTAAAACCATGGGACTTACTGAAAGATATAGCAAGCTTCGTATAAGCTGTCATGGATTATTAACAAATCGAGTTTCGCACAGAATTCTATACTCTTGACGAAAACTCGGTGTTCAATTTTCTTATCTGTTTTACCTGTGGGGAAAAAGAAGAATGTTCAAGGAGGCTAAGTAGCCATATATTATTTTATGACAAGTCTGGTTGTTGCCATCAAGATTGTTCTTTTGCTTTTAATCCTGGATGTGAAGTATTCAATAGATCTAACGGATTGAGTTGAACCCTAAATCATGTTAGCTGTCAATCTCTTTTGGAGAAGCGACTGACATCTTTGGACTCAGAAAGTACACTCACCGGGGATAAAGGGGAAAACATGAAGAAACAAAATAAAAACAGAAGGATTTTGCCCAAGACCTAAGATTTGATTTCAAAACGACGCTGTTAATTATGACAAACAAAGACTGAGAGATCGTACTATTTTGATTCTTAAGAACTTGAGTCGCTAGGCAGCTAACTAGCTGCCAAAGCTTTCATGAATTGGATTTTTAGCTCAATCAAGAACACTGATATTCCCATATATAGAATCTAAAGAGGTTACAAAAACAACGAGTTATGGGGTAGTCAAATCAGTGCGTTGTATACATCAAAAAATAGCAAGAACAAAAAATATATATATAAAGACAGAAAAGAATTGAATCAGAAAAGCTAATGCCTTTGGACTTCATAATAAAAGGATATAGGAAAAGGATTGTACCTAGAACTGGAAAACTCACAAAGCTTCCCTCTTGGAGAAAAGATGATAAGTGCAACTTCAGCATCGCAGAGAACTGATAACTCAAAGGCCTTCTTAAGCAATCCATTCCTTCTCTTTGAAAAGGTCACTTGCCTACTTGTTGCATTCTCTATTCTTTTCATCTGAGTCTTTCCTCTCACCATTGCTGTAGAGAACCTGGACAAAGAAACGAATCAGAAATTGGAGGAACGTAAAACGAAAGAAAATGAGTCAAAACAGGAAGACCCAGAAAATAAAAATAGCAGATTTTTCAGTTCCTGTGAAGTGAAAACTGACTGATTTCTTATAGACAACCTAGTTCTAATATCAAAGATTGAAAATAGGCGGACAAAACGCAGAAAATTAAGGCTCCCAAAAAGAGAAAGAGGGGTAACCAAATCTGACCAATTAGGAAACAGCTGACAACAAACCTTTTGTGTTATATTAATAATGGAGGTGGGCAATGAAAAGAAGAAAATAAAGGCAAATAAGGTGAAAATAAGATGAATAGGGAAGTTGGAAATCTGCAAAGAGATAGAAGACGGAAACAAGGAAGACGATGCAAACCCTAGAGTGAAGATATTATCATAGAGGAAATGGTGAAGGACAAAGTTCGAATTTAGTGATGATACACCTAGCAAGTAGTAGTAGGAGGGGTAGTTATAAACCTATAAAAAGAACCTAATGCCTTTCTTCTTTTGGAAAATTGAGCAGAAAAAACAGAACCTCCCAAAAAAAGAAAAGAGGGAATAATGTATATACATAAGGTAATAATAGTATATATGAATGAAAGAGACGCAAAATAACATGTGATTCCCATTATTACTCCACCCAATAAAAGCCACATCTAGAGGCGCCAAAAGTTTGATGCCCATAGTGCTGCTTGGTGACACCTGTTCGGAGAAACTGACAACGCCCGCTTCCGGTATCCGACGGAGAGGCAACTTAGCATGTGAAGTGAAAGACAGCGAACATTCCTGTCGATTGCCAATTTCTCTCAGACATGAGACATGTTTCAAAAGGTTGCATGAATAACTCAGGCACTCAGTGGACACCGTGGATGTGAAGCAGAGCAAAGTAACTAAAGCAGCCAAACTCCTCTAAACCATGTTGTGTCCGTACAACGATTTTATAGGAACACGTCAGTTTTGTGTTCCGTACGATGATGTCAGAGGATGTTCCAATAGGGTGGTGCCAGCACGTTCCATCACGTGGCCGGCTCCGTCTCTCCTCGGTCGTTGTGAGTTGATTGCTTTTGTTTTTTTTCACTTTTGTTTTAATTTCAAGCTGTTTGTTAATGTGGGGTTCTCCAATCTCCACTGTGTCGATTGGTGCTTTGACTTTTGAGTCAGTCAGTGGTGGTGGAAGGCACAGATAAGTGTGTTTTTTCATTAGGTAAGTCCTTTTCCAATTGAGGGCTTTCAAAAAAAGCACCACAAGTGGTGTTGTGGGTTGGTGATGGAAACATGACAGTTTAGGGCAGGCCTTGGCTTTTTATAATTACGGTGAACCTTCATAATATATATATATATATATAAAGCATGGGATGATTAGTATTAATTGCTTAAAAACATAAAAGATAATCACTCTCACATTACTTCAAAGCATGCTGAAAGATCCCTTCGTCTCTACCGCCTAATCCATATGGTGCAATCAGGATTATCTTGACTTTAATAAAGTTGACATATATTCCTCCTTTTCTACTTTTTCGGTGCACTAATCAAGCTAATGAACTAATCAACGCACCATCCTATCATTTGCATTTCCATTCTCGTTGTTTTCCAGACTGGAGTTTGATATTAAAGACTTTGCGATACTTTTTTTTTTTTTTTTCTGTTGAGAAAACCTTTGCAGTACAATTTTAAGATAGAAGATATGAAAGGAGTTCATTGAAATAAATAAACAACTAATTAATAGTCATAGTTGAGACAGGAATAAAATTTGAAGAACAAGGATTTTCTTCAAGTTATTTATTTAAATATTGTAATTGCAATAATAAAATAAATACACATATATTCTTTTTGGTCAGGAAAAGATATACAAACTTGTGTATTTATTATTTAAATAGATCTAATTGACTTAATAATCACATGTCTCTTTTTTTCTTAAAATATGGTGTGTTAATGAAAGTGAATTAGGTTATTTAAAGTTTCTAAACATTTTAATTTATTTATTTAATAGGATATTGAGATTTTTATTCCTCTCTTATTATGATTTTAATTGAATTATTAATGTTAGAGGTTTTTATTAATGTAAAACATTTTGAAAGTAACGTGCAACATTAATATTATCATATAAGAGATTAGAGATATGTGAGCACAATAATACACATACCATTATGGGTTCACAATCTCACCTCGACATATCATGGTACTCTGATATTGACGTGTCATTCATATATATGTCATGTTAGAATTTTAAATCAATATACCAATGTTACATATGTCATTGTAGGTCAATGTCTCTTTGTAGAAGCTTTTTTTTCTCCTATCTGATTTAATTTTATATCTATTTTCTGTTCATAAAATTAGCAAAAAAATTAATAAAAAGCATTTGAACTGTTGATTTCATATATTTAGTGATTTTCATTAATTTAATTTTAAAATTACTTTATTTTTTTTAAATTTTTGTTCATTTTTAATTAATTGGCATTTGTTTGTTTTTATCATAAAATAGTCTAATTTCTTAGACATTTTTTTGTGTTTTATTAAATTTTAGTCAATTTGAATAAAATTTGGGTTCAATTTTAGATGTTAAGGAAATTTTGAGTTAAAAAGATAAAAGAAAGCTATAATAAAAACCTAATTGTAAACTATATGAGGTTCAAAATACACAAATAAAAGAATAGAGGGGTTGTTTTGATAGAGCAAAAAGTTAAAATGTTGAAAAGCCACATTTGAAAAGATGTCAAACTTAAAATGTCAACAAAAACTAATTAACAACAACACAACCCTGAATAATTGATCAAACCTTCCAAAAATAAAATACATCATCTAAAGTTATATTTTTTAAGAAATTAGAATAGTAATCAACCAAAAAATAATAATCTTTAATTAGAAAAGCTACACATTGAGCGAGGCATCGATCGCTACATGTGAATTGAAGATGTTTGCACGACAATCCAATGGTCTAAGAGAATGTGTTTTCTCTTATATACGACTTTCTTCTCCGTCTCCCCTCCAACGTGTCATCTCACTATTGATATATGATTGTAAGACATGCGTCATTATTTTGTTATTTTCCACCACTGATGCTTATCCGAATGGCATCATCCTCAAGCATCCATTCATGATACATAAATTGCCCCAAAAGCTTCGAGTTATTTACCATGTAACCAAGAGATCTCAATTGTTAATTTCAAACAAACCCTCATCTTGTTTGTTAATTTAAGTCTAACTCCTAGTTACTAACTAAAAAAAGAGCGACCAAAACCACCCAAAATCATGAGAAACATGAAGACAAATGTAAGCTATATCGATTTTTGTAAGGGCAATGGCATTTCTTACAGGCGTTTTTGCAATTCCCTAAGCGTCATTTTTGCCTATTCATCTGTTACCCTTTGATTCTATAAAACCAATCCTACTCGTTCATTTCTTGATCTCCATTCTTTCTTTTTTTTAATAGAAATATTGTAGCCCTCTTCTTCTTCTCTCTAAATTCTTATTTTCTCTACTTTCTTTCTATATTCGAATCTCATGTTAATAATTTCTTAATTGGATAATTTTTAATCATAGGATCTTTATAGAATTATAATTAAAAAACTAATATTTGATCTAGATTAAAAATTAATAAAAGGTTTGGTTAAATAGGCTAAAGTCCAGTAAAAAATTGAGTCTTAATTAGTGTGAACTTATTATTTATTGGGACTATGACGAGGGGCTCAGTAACATTATTATAAATAATTGATAAGGTCTCATACTATCTGGTTAAGTAAGCTCATGGACATTCAGTTTCTTTGACTTATTAAGATGGCCACACATTAAGAAAGGTGCAACAAAATAAGGATGTGAAACTTTCATAAAGATTAATAGAATGTTTTAGAAGCTTGTTCAAATGTTGAGGAGCTTGTTTAAGTAGTTTAGTAGCTTGTTCATCGTGCAATTGATAGCAAAAAGGAGTTTTTTTTTTGCATTTTCTCTATTAAAACAAGTTCATGGTTGATCCTAGATTCATAATTAAAGTTCTTGTTATTACCAACACATGGTATCATAGCGGTTCCTTGATTTTATGAATTTGAACAGAGATTTTCGAATTTCTCCATAAGGAAATAAGAGAAATTAATTTGTTTTTGCTTATATAAATTGCATATTTGATGTTTGAATTGATTTTTAACAAGCATTTATGCGGAAAAATGGGTCAAAAATAGATTTGGTTGATTTTTTTGAAAAATATCACAACAATTCTATAAAAAATCAACAATAAACTCGTTAAAATTGCCTATTTATGATGATTGGAAAGAGATTGGATGAAGAAGCATACTACTTGTGGCGCCCCAATTGTTGGACCATGGAAAATTTTTCCTTAAAAGTAAGTATGACTTAAAATAATTTTGGAGTTTTGATAGATTTAATTTTGGAACTATACTTATGTCAAGGTTAGTAGGATTTGTT
>JAOSBK010000205.1:34691938-34707467 GCA_027568895.1 Erythroxylum shatona | reverse complement strand
ATATCACTATTGTGCATGATTAAGAATTTATTAATGCATATTCATGTATACTAAATATGCATGATGCATGTTCATGACAATTTTTAGGTTTCTTATCCTTAATCTTGTTACATTATCAATCATGTGAAACCATACTTAATTTCTCAATCCAGATTTATCTCACAGCCAACTTTTGAGTCCACATTTCTTAATTATTCTCATCTGGAAGGTGGGGTAATTTGATAACACTTCCTTCTAGAAAGTTGTTCTCCCATGTCTTAAGTTTCTAATGAAACTAAGATCATTCTAATTGGTTTTGTATATTGAAAGTTATACTCAAAAGATCTCAGATTATACTTAAGCTTCAATAGAATTCTTATCTCAACTTCCAATCAGATTCTGAAATTATTCAAGGCGGAATTAGAATTCAATCTCTTCAGACAATTTGTAGACTTATCTCTCTATTTTAATTAAAATCAATAATCATGTTATTTTGAGATCTGCAGATCAAGATATAGTCCAATTTATGAAGTATGTTTAATAAAATCATCCCAGTTATCATATTCAAGTACTACTCAACATTTTCATCTTAAAATCCATCAATCAATCCACTTTAGATGGCCATAATTTTTCATGGAGATGAAGAACAATGTTTTATGAGCCTCTTGGTTCAAGTCCCATGTCATTTGGATATCTAGAGAAGAATTTATAGGTAAAATAAGGAAAGATGTTCAGTATGCAACAACTCTCAGGTGCACATCGTGAACTAACCCAATTAAGAACAACTGAGTCACGAATGTGCAATATTTGTGCATAGTCGTGCAGTCCCCATTAATCCAGCCATGGGCATGCAACCATCAATCATACCCTTGCATTCCAAACAAAAATAGTCAAGGTCATGCATCCTTCACTCACAGTCGTGCATACCCATTCAGAACCAGTCCTAGTTTTATCATTCAATCATTCTTAATTGAGTTCAGATGGCTACGAATTTGGTTAAAGATGTAGAGCAATATGTTTCGAATCCAATGGTTCAAGAATGAAGTCATTTGGATGTTGGGTGAAGAAGTTATGACCAAAGGATCAAAGTAGTTCAAGTTTGGAAAAACCATCAGGCTCAAGATCGTGACCTTACACGATCGATTCATGCCTATGTAACCAGCAGACTCACAATCATGATGGCTCACAATCGTGAGTTCCAACTTTCCAGAACTGACACATAAATGCTTCTCTAACTTTTCTTCTTTTATCCTTAATCCATCCCTAATTCATATTCTCTTCATTTTTACACCTATGCAACTTATCTAGCTCTAAAACAACTCAAAACTCAAGAATCAAGAATCAAGAATCAAACTTCAAAATCGAATGTGTAGTCTGTGCTTTTTCTCTCTACTTCTACGTTTATTTCCATTAAAACCCATTCATCACAACCACTCAACTCATCCGAGCCTTTCTATTTCACTAAGTTTCTCTTTAAGCTACATGCAATCAGTATTACTCCTCCTGTACCTTTTCACTGTACAGTTTATTAACTCATCTTTCTAACCAAAACTACTTAACTTACATAACTCATGCATGTATTTATTTCCAACACTAATACATCATTAGAATCATTCACAGAACTCAAAAACTTAAAACTTTACTTACCTTGTCTTCAGAAAATCACAGCAATGAGAGTGAAGGTCAAAGTTTGGTGAAGACGAAGAATAAAACAAAATTGAAGGGCAAACAAGAAGCTACAGAATTTTGCCTTTCAAAACACATGCTTACGTGTGTTACTAAACCTTGCCATGTGTCACCATGCATGTGTACCACTTGTCGTGCATATAGGACTGCCACATTACATAATGCCATTTGTCTGTTTTTCCTAATCTAAAATACCCTAAAACTTTCAGAAAATTTCCAAAAACTTCCAAAATTTCAAAAAATATTACTAAAAATCTCCAAATAAATTTCCTATAATTAATCGCATTTATAAAACCATTTTACCTGGAAAATGTCAATATATGCATGTAAATTTATTTTGTATGTATAAAAAATACATATGCACATTTCAGTGAATACTCGTTTTGCAAAGCAAATAATGCACTGTAATTCCTCAATATTCTAACCCCTAAGATGGGGTGTTACAATTCTTCCCTCCTTAAGAAAATTTTATCCTTGAAATTTATACCTAATTCGACTAGTTACGAATACTGAGCTTTCATGGTTTCTTCTGATTGTTGCTTCTTCAAGTCCATGGTGTTGCCAGAGTACTTTTACCAAAGGGATTTGCTTATTCCTAAGTTGCCTGACTTCTTGGGCTAATATAGAAATGGGTCCTTCTTCATAAGACAAATCTAGTTGTACTTGAATTTCTTGCACGAAAATCTTATGTGTCACATAAGACCGATATCTTCTTAATATAGAAACATGAAACACATCATGTAACTTGGCCAATTCTTCATGAAAAGCCAACTGATAAGCAACTGGTCTGACTCTTTTGAGAACTTCATAAGGACTAATGTATCACGAATTAAGTTTCCCCTTCTTACCATATCGAAGTATCTTCTTCCACGGTGACACTTTCAAGAACACCTTATCACCTACTTGATATTCAATATCCCTCTTTTTTAGGTTTGCATCAGACTTCTACTTATCACTGGTAGCTTTCAACCTTTGTTGAATAATCTGAATCTTTTCTTCAATATCTTTTACAATTTCATGCCCCGATCATCTTGTTTTCACTCAACTCAATCCAACATACTGGAGTTCTACACCTTCTACCATACAACGCTTCATAAGGCGCTATTCCAACGCTGGTCTAATAACTATTGTTGTAAGCAAACTCCATCAGGGCTAAATACTTATCCCAACTTCCTGGAAACTCTAATACATAACCCTGAAGCATATCTTCTAATATTTGTATCACCCATTTAGATTGTCTATCTGTCTGGGGATTGAAAGTAGTACTAAACTTAACTTTAGTACCCAATGCCTTCTGTAAACTTTTCTAGAATCTTGAAGTAAATTGAAGATCACAATCACAAATAATCGACAATGATACCCCATGCAGTCTCAGAATTTCATTAACATATAAATGTGCAAGTCTATTCAAAGAGTAATCAAGAAGAATAGGCAAAAAATGAGCAGATTTAGTAAACTTATCCACAATCACCCATATAGCATCATGTTTCCATTGAGTGTGAGGAAGTCCAGTAACAAAGTCCATGGTAATGTTATCCCACTTCCATTGAGGAATAGAAATAGGATGTAACAAACCAGTTGGAACCCGGTGCTCAATTTTAACCTACTGACATGATGGACATTTAGCTACATAATCCACATCCGTAACATCCCGTTTCATACCTAACCACCAATAATGCTACTTCAAATCCTGATACATCTTGTTTCCATCAGGATGTATAGTAAATACTCTATTATGAGCCTCAAATAACAACTTTTGCTTCTGTTCATCATTAGCTGGCATACACAATCGATCTTTATATACCATCTCCTCTTACAAAAAAATCAGATTGTTTACCTTCCTGAATAGCCAAGATAAGTTGTTGTAACTTATCATCAGTTCTCTAAACATCACAAATCTCTTGTATCAAAGTAGGTCTTGCTTTCAATTGAGCTGTCAAAGCTCCATCAGACACCAATTTCCATTCACTCTACTTAAGTGATAATGTTGAAATGGTTTTCTGACTCAAGGCATCAGCTTTAACATCAGCTTTACCCAAATGATAATCCACAATACAATTATAGTCTTAAAATAGTTCCAACTAACGTCAATGTCTCAGATTGAGTTCCTTCTGGATAAGCAGATACTTCAGACTTTTATGATCTATGAAAATTCTACATTTTTCACCATACATGTAGTGCTGCCAAATTTTTAAGGCAAACACTACTGCTACAAGTTCCAGATTATGTATAGGGTAATTATGTTCATGAGACTTTAGTTGCCTAGAGGCATAAGCAACTACTTGTCCATCCTCCATCAAAACATAACCCAAACCATATACTCCTTACTAGACGTAGATTGAGCCAATACAGGAGCTTCAATAAGCATACTTTTCAATTGATCAAAACTATGTTGACATCTATCAGACCATTCATACTTCACTCCTTTTCATAATAGTTTAGTTAAAGGGAACGTTGCCACCGAGAACCCCTTCATAAACTGACGATAATAACTAGCCAGACCCAGAAAACTTCTCACTTCTGTCACATTCCGTGGTGGCTTCCAATTAACAATTGCTTCTATCTTACTTTGATCAACCCTAATCCCTTCAAAGGAGACAACATGTCTTCAAAAAGATATCTCCTGAAGCTAGAAATCACATTTGCTCAGCTTAGCATACAATTGTTTTTCCCGCAGAGTCTGTAACATAATTTAGAGATGCTCAGTACGGTCATGTCCTAGAATAGACCAAGATACCATCAATAAACACCACTACAAACTGATTTAAATATAGTCTGAATACTCTATTTATTATCTCTATAAATGCCGCTGGGGCATTAGTTGACCCGAATGGCATTACCAAGAATTCATAATATCCATATCGGGTTCTAAATGCAGTCTTTTCTACATTTATATCCTTTACCAGAAGTTGATAGTATCCTAATCGCATATATATCTTTGAAAACACTCTTACATCTTTCAACTGATCAAATAGATCGTTAATCCTTAGCAACAGATATCTATTCTTCACTATGACTCTATTTAATTGCTTGTAATCAATGTGCATCCATAGTGTACCATCCTTCTTCTTAACAAACAGAACTAGTGCTCCCCATAGTGATACACTTGGTCGAATAAACCCTTTATCCAGAAGCTCTTGTAACTATACCTTCAACTCCTTTAATTCAGTAGAAGCCATTCAGTATGATGCTCTAGATATAGGAGCAATGCCAAGCATGACTTCAATAGACAACTCCATTTCCCATTCAGGAGGAAGTCCAAGTAATTCTTCAGGAAATACTTCTGGAAATTCACTCACCACTGGAATATCTAGCAATTTACCACCCTTCTTCTTAGAATCAAACATGAAAGCTAGATAAGCTTCACATCCCTTCTTGAGGAGCTTTCGAACTTGCATGGCAGATACCATATTAGCTAAGGAATTAGTGTGGATGCCATGCACTACTATTATAGGTTGATCAAGTTTCCTAAGCATAACTGTTTTAGCACCACAATCAACTACTGCTTGATGCTTGGATAATCAATCCATACCTGGAATCAAATCAAATTCATGGAAAGGTAATCTGATCAGATCTACTACATAATCATTTCCTTGGATCATAATAGGACAGTTCTCATACACTTGATTAACCAATACACTACTACCCAGAGGACTGGTTACATACATGTCATACTCTAAATGATCTATAGGAATCTGCTTATCAAACATTTCTCCACCACAGATATAATAATGAGTAGATCCAGGGTCAATCAATGCATGCATTTCAGAATTAAAGAGAGAAACAATACCAACAATGACATTTAGTGCGTCCGATCCTCACGAGCTTTCAGTGTATAAGATCAAGCTAAAACAGAAGGCACAATTGGTGAATTCACAGTTTTTGAGTGGGAACTTAGATTAGGTTTATTCTGATTATATCCTCTTCGACCTCTACCTCGTTCTCTACTCCCAACAAATGCATAAGAGACCTCGTTACTGGCTTGTGATGTCTGAGTCTGTTTGAGAGGGCAACTAGCTATCTTATGCTTAGTATAACCACAGCAGAAGCATGCACCCGTAGCCCTCCAGCAAACACCTCAATGATGAGCAGAACAATCACGGCACTCTAGGGCACCAAAACCTCGACCCCTAGATGAACCCCTATTAGAAGCAGTCATTAAGGGATAGTTTTGTTGCCTTCCTCGAGTCCCAGATCCCTGAGTAACTTCTAATGTAGAGGAAATACCTTCTCGACTTTGTTTACCTAAGGATTGACCTCCTCTAACGAAGCCCCTCCGTTGACTTCTTTCTCTCCTGATCATTTCCTGTCTCTC
The DNA here is from genome assembly GCA_027568895.1 of Erythroxylum shatona. NCBI lineage: Eukaryota > Viridiplantae > Streptophyta > Magnoliopsida > Malpighiales > Erythroxylaceae > Erythroxylum > Erythroxylum shatona. The sequence continues at coordinate 34,701,487 of JAOSBK010000205.1, read as the reverse complement.
TATTTTCATTGCAGCCTGTACCAGCTGATGGTCAGTCACTTGCTGCAACCAGATGCTTCTTGATGGAATCAATCAATCCATCCTCAAATTGCTGACATCAAAACTCTTCAGTAAGTACAGATTCAAGGGCATACTTACTTAGTAGATTAAATTCTCGATCGTACTTAGCAACTGAAAAATTCCTCTACTTCAAACTCAGAAATTGCCTCCACCTATCCTTTTTGTAAGCCTTCACAATATATTTTGCTTTGAATTATTAGGTAAAGAAATCCCAAGTCAAAGGCACTGGTAGTTGAGGACTCCTTAAAATGAACTTCCACCATTCATAGGCTGCTCCTGAAGAAGAGAGACGGCACAGTGCACTATCTACTCTAATGGACAACTAATCTCATCCAATACCCTCTTCACCTTCTCAATTCAAAATTTATCTCTCTCTGAGTCCTCTAAGGACATCCCAGTAAATTCCTCGACTCCATACTTCCTCAGCTGATCAATCGGAGCCTTAAGTGCTGTCATCCGATGCAATAGTGTCATCATATCCTGCAACAACTTCACTAAACCCTCCCCCTGAGCTGGAGGAGGAGGTGTCACCTCAACTTCTTCTCGATTGATCCCAAAGGATCCAGATATTGATGGATGAGTTTGCTTAGGATGATTGCTCTCATCAACTTCGTCAACGGCTTTGCGTGATCTTTCCACTGTTAGGCCAAAACACAAATTTTACACTTAAATAGATGCAGTAATTAAACGTTGGTCAAACCAAAATCGCCTAAACCATGCTCTGATAATAAAAAGGTGTGACGCTCTGATACCCCCTGGGAGGATACGGGAGTGCCACATCGGACTCACAAATAGAAACAAACAACAGACCAATGCGGAAGCATTTTAAAACATACTAAACATTCATTACATAAATGTTCAAAAACTAAAGCAAACATACATTACATATCATTCCAACCTTGTTCAAAACATACATACATTATATCACATGAACTTAATATAAATTTGTTCCAAAAATCGAAACCAGCCTGAAACGTAGTTATTACAAAAACTTACAACAATTCGAATTCATACACTTCAAACACAAGTCCAAATAAACTCAAAATATATTTTTGTCAAAATAAGATTCAGACTCCATTGGCCATTGTGGTTGACTCATCCCAGTCTTTATAATCCTCACTCTGAACCTACATGGGGCAAATCTAACTTGCTAAGCATATAACTTAGTGAGTAATAACTAACTATGCACAAAGTGACAACTAATCACACTAATTCATATAGTAGAATAAGCATGCGTTAAAAGCTTGTCTTATCAAACAATTCAACAGAAAGTATTTCAGAACAGAATGAACAGATAATAGAACTGAATATCCAAAAGAGGGTATTAACCCTTCATAATTAGAACATAGTTTCTTTGTTTATATCAAAATTGAATATGAATCAGAATACAAAATCAGATGTCTGTTAATCCATTTACAAAAGGGGGTAATGAGACTTATAGGGGAGAGATCGAAGTCTTGACACTGAAGTATCTAAGAGACCAAAGTCTCAACATCGAAGTGTCATAGGAGAGACAAAAGTCTCGGCACCGAAGTGCCACAGGAGTAACTACAGACCCTTCTAAGCATACCTATTTACCCACAACTAGGACTTAGTAGATTTAAAAATAGAAATGTCTGAAATTCAATTCACATATAAATCAATGGTTTCATACCATGAATTCAAGCATATCACATTCTTACAGCTTTGCAAATTATTCAATGATCCAAATTAATAGCAAACAAAACAGTCAAAGCGAAACTATCAAAAATGACTTACTAAACTAATAACAAAATTGACCATTTAAATTACTTACAAAAGCTCCCTTATTGCTTATTACCTCGAAGTCTTGGCAATATCTGGAAATGGTCACTCTATGTGTTCCTCTATAACATTTAGTACAAACACATATTACTATTGTGCATGATTAAGAATTCATTAATGCACATTCATGTATACTGAATATGTATGATGCATATTCATGACAATTTCCAAGTTTCTTATCTTTAATCTTGTCACATTATCAATCATGTGAAACCATATTCAATTTTTTAGTCCAGAATTATCTCACAACCAAATTTCAGGTCCACTTTGCTCAATTATTCTCATCAAGAAAGTGGAATAATTTGATAACACTTCCTTCTAGAAAGTTGTTCTCCCATGTCTTAAGTTTCTAATGAAACTAAGATCATTCCATTTGGATCTGTATATTGAAAGTTATACTCAAAAGATCTCAAACTATACTTAAGCTTCAATATAATTCATATCTCAATTTCCAATCAAATTATGAAATTATTAAAGGTAGAATTAGAATTCAATCTCTTCATACAATTTGTAGACTTATGTCTCTATTTTAATTAAAATCAATAATCATCTCATTCTGAGATCTACAGATCAAGATATAGTCCAATTGCTGAAGTATGTTTAGTAAAATCATCCTAGTTATCATATTCTACTACTACTCAACACTTTCATCTTAAAATCCATCAATCAATCCACTTCAGGTGGTTGTAATTTTTTATGGAGATGAAGAAAAATATTTTATGAGCCTCTTGGTTCAAGTCCCATGTCATTTGGATATCTAAAGAAGATGTTATAGGTAAAAGAAGGAAAGATGTTCAGTGTACAATAGCTCTCAGGTGCACATCGTGCACTAACCTAATTAATGCATACAACCATCAGTCACACTCATGCATTCCAATCAAAAATAGTCATAGCCATTCATCCTTCACTCACGGCCGTGCACACCCATTCAGATCTAGTCCCAGTTTTATCATTCAATCTTTTTCAATTGAATTCAAATGGCTACGATTTTTGGTGGAGATGTAGAGCGATATGTTTTGAGTCCAATGGTTCAAGAATCAAGTCATTTGGATGTCGGGTGAATAAGTTATAACAAAAAGATCAAAGTAGTTCAGGTTTGAAAAAATCATCGAGCTCACAATCGTGACCTTACACGATTGTGAGTTGCCTATGTAACTAGCAAACTCACGATCGTGAGTTCTAACTTTCCAAAACTGACGCAATAATGCTTCTCCAACTTTTCTTCTTTTATCCTTAATCCATCCCTAATTCATATTCTCTTCATTTTTACACCCATGCAATTATCTAACACTAAAACAACACAAAACTCAAGAATCAAAATTAAACTTCAAAACTGAATGTGTAGTATATGCTTTCTCTCTCTATTGCTACATTTATTTCCATTAAAACCCATTCATCACAACCACTCAACTCATTCGAACCTTTCTACTTCACTAAGTTTCTCTTTAAGCTACATGCAATCAGTATTACTCCTCCTGTACCTTTCCACTGTACAGTATATTAACTCATCTTTCTAACCGAAACTACTCAACTTACATAACTCATGCATACGTTTATTTCCAACACTAACACAGCATCAGAATCATTCACAGAACTCAAAAACTTAAAACTTTACTTACCTTGCTTTTAAAAAATCACAGCAGTGAGTGTGAAGATCAAAGTTTGGTGAAGATGAAGAACAAAACAAAACCGAAGGCCAAACAAGAAGCTACGGAATTTTGCCTTTCAAGACACATGCTTACGTGTGTTACCAACACCTTGCCATGTGTAACCATGCATGTGTACCACTTGTCATGCCTATAGGACTGCCACATTGCATAATGCCATTTGCCTATTTTTCCTAATCTAAAATACCACAAAATTTTTAGAAAATTTCTTAAAATTCCCCAAAATTATGAAATATTACTAAAAATCTCCAAATAAATTTGCCATAATTTAATCACATTTATAAAACCATTTTATCTGAAAAATGTCAATACATGCATGTACATTTATTTTGTATATATCAAAAATACATATGCACATTTCAATGAGTACTTGATGTGCAAAGCATATAATGCACTGTAATTCCTCAATATTCTAACCCCTAACATGGGGTGTTACAATATCCTCCAACAAACCGTTGATTCTTTCTGTTTAGCCATCTATTTGTGGGTGATTTGCTGCTGAAAACTTCAAATCACAACCCATCATATTAAAAAGGGACATCCAGAATCGGCCTATAAATCTGACGTCTCGGTCGCTCACAATATCTGCTGAAACTCCGAAATACTTGAACACATTCTTGTAAAACAACTCAGCCGCAACATCTAAAAGACAAGTTACAGGAGTTGGCATGAAAATCGCATAATTGGAGAATCTGTCAACCACCACTATGATTGATGACATGTTGTCCACCTTTGAAAACCCACAAATGAAATCCATTGAAACCGACATCCATGATTTCTTGGGTATGGATGAGGGCTGTAGCAAACTGACTTCCTTCTTTCTCTTCGAATTATCCAACTGATAACGAGGTGTTGGATCCCAAACTTTTCTTAGAAGTTAGAAAAATTGTATGTGAAATGTTTGAAGTTAAAAGCTGGAAAATGTAGTTGAAACATGTTCATTGAGTATGATTCAGCGTTTTAGCCATAAATTTTTCTCTGGTTATCCAAATGAGATGATTTTTAATTTGGAGTAAACTAGAGGCATAGTGCTACAAATTGTCTGATGAAATCGAGTTTTAATTCAGCCTATAAGAATATCAATTTTCGGATAGAAGTTGAGTAAAGAATATTATTTCAAGAACAGTTCAGAAAAGTTTGGGATGTGACTTTCAATTTTTCAAACCAAATTGAATGATTTTGATGTCATTAGAAATTGAGACAATAAGGAACATTTTTCTAGAAGGAAGTGTTATCAAATTCCTTCAATTACCTAATAAGAAAAGGTCTTGATTTTTGGAAGAAGTTAGGCAATGACTTAAATGAATTTTGAGATACTGATAGATTAATTAAGTTATTTTTGTGGAGCTAATTAGCATGTTAATGTGAATGACATTAGATGACATAGTTAAATTGAATTATCGTGTTAAGGTGGCAAGTTTGCATGAGGGGAAAAATTGGCAAGTCACTTAAGCATTTAAGTTACAAGGCATATAAGGAAGGGTAGAAGGGTCTTTGTGCACTCAATAATGGCAAAATTGAAATAAAAAGGTGTGGCCTTGCTTTATAAGAAGAGGAAAACGTGGGTTGAAGAGAGAAAGGAGAGAAGAAACGAAAATTTAGAGAAAAAGAAAGGAGAGGGTTCGGTTTTGAGAGAAAGGAAGAAGGAAAAGTTAGGGTTTCTTCATTTCTTGGTTTTCAAGAGGGATTTTGATGTTCATTCAAGAAGGAAAAAGGAAGCAGAGGAAGAGAGCTCTCATTCAAGTCAAGAAACTCTTCATTTAGTGAAGAATCAAGGTAAGAGCATTTTTGATTTGTTAGATTTTTGAAAGGGTTTTGGTTCATATAGCTTAAGAAATGTATGGGTTTAAGAATTCTAGGATCAATTTTAGTGAATATGCCTTATGGGTTTCTCAATTGAAATGCCTTTTGATTTGGGAATTTTTGTCAATGTCGAAGAAAGTCAAGAGAGGCAAGAGGAGCAAGAGTAGAGACTTTTTGAGCAAGGTTTTCAAGCAAGGAAATTTAAGGTGGGTACATGTTTATAATAGAGTAAATAAACCTCTATTGTTTTCTTTAAATCAAGGAAATTTAATGATTTAAATTGCATCATAAGTGTTGCATTAATTATGTCTTGAATGAATTGAGAAATTGCTACATGTGTGATATGTGAATTGTGTGATGATTTATGAAAGTAATTTCTTTTGAAAAGATCGCATATTATGGAATCATGTTTTCAAAAAGGGTTTTCGAAATATATCAAGTATATGAAATCAAGTTTTCGAAAAAATGCCATTTTGGGCAACAAGTTTTGAAATACATGTTATGTAGGTTTGGTGTAATCCATCCAAGAATTATCACGTGCACGTTGACCAAGAAAAGGCTTCTCCCACCTGCTCGCTAGTGGCACGGAACTCCTTCATGAACTCCTTCAAGATTACGCCTACGCAAAACTACTATGTGGGATTATGATAGTGCCTCAAGTTCACGACTACCAAGACCATTATATGGAATTGTGTAATTTGTCATGTTTATGGATTTATCCAAACCATTCTTATGTGCTTATATGCTTATGATATATGAACAAGTTTGATGCATTCATATTTTGGGGTTTGTAAATTTGACTACATGATGAGAATTTGAGAAATAAGTGTTTTTATGGATTTTAACAAGGATTTTCTATGACATTGAACTTTTGAATGGTTTTGCTTATTTTTCCATTATAAGCTGTTACCTATGAGCTTTTAAGCTCACCCCCACTCTCTTTCCCCTATTCAGGTGATGAGCAAGAGATCAAGTGAAAGTGAGTCAAAGCATAAATTTGAATTTGCATGTTTTGTTTTGTTTTGGAGTAATTTGTGTAAAACAAAGCTGTAATTGCATTTTGAGAAATTCTCATTCAAGTATCTTGTGTAATTTGGGGATTTTGGAATATTAATGTGTTGATGATGTAATATGACTTGGAATGCCATTAAAGTTTTATAAAATTCTTATTTTGTTGTTAATGAATTATGAATGATATATGGATGACTATGATGAATGGTTGGCATATATATATATTCACATCAGTGAGGTGTCATGGAAAAGAAAATAGGAATTATGAATGGATAAAAATGATGTGCAATAGAGGAAATGAAGTTGGGAAAATTTTCAAGTTTTCATGAGGGTAGAATGTGTGTTCTGACTTCAAGAGGAATTCTGTATTAATCTATGATGATTTTGACCAAGTTTCTTAATAGAAGTTATAGATGATCCTTTTAGCTTTCCAACAATATAAAGTATGTCAATTTTGGGTATCGGAGTTGAGAGATATGAGCATTATAAGTGATGATGCTTCATGGAATATATGACCATGATAGCTATGGTGAATGATGAGATTGGTAGCATCTGATGAATCATTGAGTTGATATTTTGGAGTTTTCATGAAATCATTTTGGTAATTGGACGTTTAAGAAGTGATATTACATTAGAAGAAGTGAAATTTGGGAAGATTTGGAGGGAATATGGTGTTAGAAAGGTTGTTGGAAGCATTGGAGAGGCATTGGGGAGTTTGGGGAACCCCAATGTCCATTAAACGAACATGGATGTCCGTTTAACGGACTTTCTCGGGTCAAAAATGACCCTCAGCCTTACCAATGTCCGTTAAACGGACCTTCTCGGCCAAAAAGGGCTTCCAACCCCAACAATGTCCGTTAAACGGATATTCACAAGATAGCTTCACTAAATTGCGATTTTTGACCTCTTAAATGGCAAAATATCACTTTGTGGTCTTCATTACAGTTATATATCTAGAAGTCTAATTTCAAATGGTCTAAGAACAAACTCAATCTGACATATGTATCAAAAGTTATAGCAATTGCGCCATGACAGGTATAATATGAATCAGGACTTAAACATGTTGGATTCTTTTAATCATAACTTCTTTATCTGACCTCCGAATGAAGTGGTTCTTGAAGCAATCGATTCCTAATACATGTTTCTATCTCACACCAAAAATTGGTATCTTTTGGTGTTGATTTGAAAAAGTTTGACTAAAATAAAGTGAGATGTCGATTGGGAGAGCATGATTAGGGTATGAACACACTTTGGATTTTTAAGCATAACTTCTTCTATGAGTTCCAATTGAGATAGTTCTTGCTTCAAATTAAACTAGAGATTTGGAGCTACTATTTCTGTGAAGAAGTCAAAATGAAATCCTAGTTTGAAGATTTCCAAACTCCGTTCATAAATAGTATAAATGAGTTCGAGTATGGTGACTAATTTACGTGGGCACGCCATTGAACAAATTGTGAGGAAAAATTATTGAGATGTTATGACAATGAAGATTAACTGATAATGGCAAATGAGGGTTAATGAAATAACCCTACAAGAGGACCTACTCACACTTTATGACTCCGGATGGATAGTCGAGCTTCGAAAACGGGGTCCATCATTCCAAGTAACATGAGAGTCGGTAAAGGTAAAGGACTCACCGATAGCTGGATTCCCGAGAAGGTTCCTCACATGTTCGAACGCTCCAATGGAAACATAAAATTTCTTCCTACACATATTTGGTTTTGAATACCTTCTTGTAGCAGTGTTTCCGTTGTTGTTAAACTTATTGGTGAAACGTTCGGAAACGGTTTACCTACAACACAATAGGAAGGATCTTACATATTGCCATATTAAAAACAGGATAATGGAACCTATCTTGGCTACCTTTACATACATGAATTTCCATATGAGCTCTGTGGAATTGCCAACTTTTCCAAAGCTACCGATTTGCCTAATCCTTCATCGATCGTTGTGTCATTGCTCCCGCCTCCTTCAGCATACATGTCATCTTCGAGATTCATTAAAGCTTAAAACATGTAATATATTCCATTAAATGTTAATATAACAACTTCATATGTTTGAATTGAGATGTATATAATAAGGAAAGTGATGTTGTTCAGATGATAAAATACACCTTCAAGTAGAAGATCGGTCATGGAAGGCAAACAATCATTACTTAAAGAAGTGGAGATTGTTGCTGCATCCTTTATTCTTTCGACAGGGACAATTTTACCATATTCCTCCCAATGGAATGAATTACTACTATCTGGAACCAGACGCCAAGTCAACATTCCTTGATTAAGAAATTGAAATAAAAATTTGACAGAATATATTGAAAATTTTTAGTACATATTACTTGTCAAAGGAAATTAAATATTCCACTACATACACAAATTAATCGCTATCATAACCTAATTATAAATTACAATCATCTTCACTTTCTAAAGAATAAGAATCAAAATCTGGCTCCTCTTCATATCTTTGACCATCTTCCTCCTCTCCAAACGAAATCTCAACATATTCATTTGATGGATCGTGCAATGGTTCATTATCATCGTATGTCACAGTTGCATTTATAAAATAAGCATCTTCCTGAAATGTTTCACTTTCAATTCTCTTTTCTCCTTCTCCATGTGATTGAAAAAAACCTCTAGGTTTAACTTTGCAAACTGCCAATGTAACTTATCTCATCGTATGCTGGGAAAAGGGATATAACACACCTATTTCTCTTGAATAGCCAAAATGAAAGGTTCAAAATGTTTCAATCTTCTACATGAATTGATTTCAACAAGATTGTATCGACTATGGACTTTTGTTCCAACATTTGGAGTGGGGTCAAACCAATCACACTTAAATATCATAGTTCGCTTAATTGGCAACGCAAGGTACTCAACTTCTAGTATCTCAATGATTTGACCATAGTAATCCATGAATTCTCCTTGTATGGAAACTCCACTATTTATTGTTTCCATGTTATGATCATGAGCTTCTGTATGATATTTGTAGCCATTAACAAAATAAACCAAATACGATTTAACAGTTCGCAAAGGTCCCTTAGCAAGATCACAAATCAACTTGTTCTCTATTCGATTTTCTAAGGCCTACAAAAAAATTATTTCAATATCAATGAATACATCCGATTATGTCAACACTTGAATTGTATAATTTAATTATGAGAATATTTGTAAGTGGAAACTAACATATCTCTCGAACCATCGTGCAAAGT
>JAOSBK010000205.1:34673216-34688087 GCA_027568895.1 Erythroxylum shatona | reverse complement strand
AACTTATCACTTTAACTTTAATTCAATTCACCTATGTAACATAATCTCATTAACATTAACATGCTAATTAATTCCAACATACACTAAGCTAGCAAGATCCCAAAATAAATCTAATCATGCTCATTTATCAAGAAAAAAAATTTAGGGGCCAACAGTCACGAAGCTTGTTCTGCATCGCTTACCTGCAACTAGTTACATAGCTAGTTCTACGTCGCCTATCTGTACTAGGTTAACTGCTATATATAGGTAGTTACGAAGTTGCTTCTACATCGCTTACCCACAACAAGTTAATCACTAATTACGGAGTTGGTTATACATTGTTTACCTGCACTAAGTTAACTGATAACCTTGGTATAATAACATGTATAATGCCTAATAGTGTACCCTAGGCTAAAAACCTATTTCCTTTTTATCAACTAATAACATAACTTTAATGTAATTTCAAATAATATGAAATTCAACTTTCAAATTTCCATTCATATATTGCTAAAACATGAACTTATGCAAGCAATATTTATTTGTAATATGTCATTCACATAAAACTCTACATAAATATTCATTTCATGATAAAATAGAAACCATTCACATAAAATCAATTTAAAGAACACTCACTACTTACTAGTTTCCATTTCACCATTTCGAAATCTTTCAGTTGGTTTCATTTTTTGATTAAAAAACCTAATACGAATGCATTCAACTCCTTAACACATTTTCCAACCAAATACACCATAAACCACATCAACTTAATTACTTTCCACACACACTCCATATACTATTTTTTTCTCCAAATGATATCACAATACTTCATTTAATAATTATAATACCACAAATACACTTAGTGACCATTCTTAGTCACATTCACATGGTCGTTACAATGTAACCATACTTTTATACCAAAAATGCCCTTACGACTAAACTTAACATATCTTATATTAAACTTTTCCGATTCAATTTCATTTGATTTCTAACACTTAAAACCAATCCAAATTCACCTCCATGACATTTCAATACACACATTTAAGCCATAAAATTTCATTAACAACTTTTTTTACATAATCATAGACTCTTGGCCAAATTTCAACCAAAACTAATTCTAAATTAATTCCTTTTCATTTCTTTACTTCATTAGCATCAAAATCAAGCCACGAACATCATACAACATCAAAATAAAATTTTGGATCATAACACATTAAAAACCCTGGCCATGGCTTGAAATTTCCTCTAGTCATTTCCATGGTTTTTCTTCCATTTTTTCATCATTAAACTAACTTCCTAATGCCTTTCATTAATCTTAAATCATAAAATGACAAAATAAAATACTTTAGGCAATGGATCTTACCTTTGATGGTTTAGTGATTTTTTCTCCAAATCACTTCCAATGCAACATAACCTTCTTATCATATCAAAAAGGTGTAATTCACACCATCAAAACCAAATCTTAACTATAACACAACAAATCCAAATTTTCAACAAAATTAGTAAGCTTACCAACCTATTTTCTTCTTCCACTTCATTTGGATGACTATGAGATCATGTTGGATGCTTGATTGGAGATAAATGAGCATTAAAAACTCTTTGAAACACTTCTCTATGTCATAAATGAAGCTCCCTCTTCTTCTTTTTCATTTATTTTCTTTTTTCTCTCTCTTCCCTCCTTTATCCAATAATGGCCGACATTTCTCCTTACTTCTCTCTGCTTTTCTTTTTTGTTTTTTGGCTCCTTAACTATGCTCTCTTATGACTACTCACCAAATGAATCAACTTATGTCTTAATTCTTGCTTTTTATAATCTTTAATGCTTTACACATGTCACTTTCCTATTGGTTGTCTCTAATGACTCATCATCCATTTAATTATTGAAGCTTAACTCTTAAGATAGCCTTTAATTGGTCATTAGGTGTGAGTCACTCATCCACTCACACCATCGTACATAAAAAAACCAAATTGTTGTTTAATGAATTTAATTCACCAATTAACCAATTTAAATTCTAAAAATATTTCGTAACTATCTTATTATCAAATTGACATTGAAATACTCTCATTAGGGTCAACAGCTATTGATTGGATGCTTTAAAAAATTTGAATGGGTTTAAAATCATCAATACTCATTATTTTTCCAAAAAGGACATTTAAATTCTAAACTTTCAAAACTTCCAAAATCCATCTGCTTGGACTTATTTTTGATTTGTTTCAGTGTCATTAAGCTCTAATACTTAATCTAGATATTTTTCAATATTTCGGGGTTGAGTCCCCAAAAAATCACTATTCACCTAGATTTACTATTCATTCAAAAATGCTATTAACCGACAATAAAAATTTATATTCAATGAAAGGAATGGTACGAAGTTTTACAGTCACCCTCCTTATACAAATTTCGTTCTTGAAATTTTAAACAAACTTAATTATCTAAAAAATATGGATGTTGACTTCGCATCTACTCTTCGTGCTTTCACTCTGTCAATCACTTCATAAGGACCGTCATATCATGAGCTTAAATTGTCACATTGTCTAAAACAAGCTATCCCTTCTATTATGATATTAGCAAAAATTCTTTGATTTTTTAACTTTAAACTCCAAATTCTTCCTCCATTTCTACACGTAGCTCTGTCGTTGATTTTAGGTGCTATTACTTTGACCCGAATCATTTTGATCTTATTTGTGGTTATCTAAACTAGTTCAGTCTAACCAATTTTCTTTCATGTATCTCGTCTTTATATATCAACACTTTATGTAACTATACCCTTCCAATCACTTATAACTTGATTAGTCTATCAATAGAATACCTACTTTGGATGGTTAGAAAATGAGTAGATTTTGTAATTTGATCCTTTATCTCTTGTATAGTATCATATTCACTTAGAATTTGTGAAATTGCTACCATAAAATCCTTCGTAATATGCTTCCATTTCCATTCTAAGATAGTGTTGGGACCCCACCCTCACGAGTCACGTGCCCGATGTCCTATATGACATCTGAAAGCACATCTTACAAGGGTGGGGTGCCCACACCAGTCAAACATAAAAAATAAACTCATTCAAAAACCTTTGAAGAAGACTTCTAGGCCTACAACTTCCATGAAGAGTCCAAACAGATATTTTGCCTCTAAAAGGGTTAAAATTTTAAGTCAATATAACTATCCCGAATGTCCATCCTATGTAGCATCACAAACTTCTAATGATTATATCTTTTAACTCCAAAATCTAAAAAATTCATACTATATAGCATTGGAAAGCTAGAAAGATAAACTACAATGTCTAATTCAACCTAGATAAATATAGTATTTCCCCTGAAGTTGGAACACCCATTCTTACCCCTATGGCAAACTTGAAAGTGAAATGAACGATTTGGAAATGTCATCGAAAAAACACAATCATACTTCATTAACATCAAAAGATAAGAGTTTTTCAAAGCTTTAATGAGCATTTCGAGCCACAATACATCAATATCTCAAAATCACAAAATACAAAAGATACATGAATAGTAATTTGCTCAAAATGCAACTAAAGCCTTGTTTTACAAAACTAGCTTAAATACAAAAGTATGCATAATCGGAGTGATGCCTTGACCCTTGGTTACTCGTTCTTATGCTTTTCACCTGAAGATGGGATGGAAATGGAGGGGTGAGCTTAAAAGCTCATGATAACAGGTTTAAAACGAATAACAAGCAAAACCATTTAAAATGTTCATTTGCCATCAAAATTCTTATTGACACATAAAAAGCATAGTTCTCAAATTCTTAACCAAATTCACAATAACACAAATCATTTATGCATTAATCTTGTCAATGTATCATGAACACATAAACACATCAGAATAGTTTGGGTAGGTCCAAAAACATAACGTACTACACATTTCCCATAAGGGTCCTGTGTAGCCATGAACAGAACGTACTATCATAATCTCACAAAATGGTTTTATAGCCATGAACTTATGGTAGTCCGTGAAGGAGCTCCATGCCACTAGCGGGCAGGTGGAGAAGCCTTTAGTTAAAGTGTACTTGACATACTTAAGGGACCAAACCAAACCCACATAACATGCATTTCATAACTTGTAAACATGTTGCCCAAATGACACATTTTGAAAACATGTTTTTCATGAACATGAAATATTTCATATGCACTTACATCATCTTTTCACAATTCATTAACCAAAATTCAAATACCAAGCATATTTCAATTCCTCAAATCATTCAAAAGCAACAAATGCCATAATTATAAAGCAATGAGAAATCATTTTATTCTCTTGACTAAAAAGAAAATATAATGGCTTATTATCCTATTATAAAAATGAAACCCACCTTAATTTCCTTGCTTGAAAACTTGCTTAAGGATGCCTCTCTTTCCTCTCTTGCCTCCCTTCAATATTGACAAAAAAAGAAATCCCCATTCAATAGGAATTTAAATTGGAAAACCCAAAGAACCATATGTATGAAATTGATCCTAGAATACTTTAAACTTATGCATTTCCTAAGCTCTCTGAACCAAAACCGTTCCAAAAATCTAAAAGATTAAATATAAACTTACCTGGAATCTTCACTAAATAATGAGTTTATTGGCTCTAATGGAAGCTCTAATATTCTTCTTTTTTTCCCCCTTCTTGCACAACTTCAAAATCACTCTCTAAAACTAAGAAAAATTGAAGCCTAGCTCAACACTCTTCTTTCTCTCAACCCACGACACCCTCTCTCCCTTCCTTTCTTATTTTTGTATTTTCTCTCTTCTTTCACTCTTCACTCACGTTTTTCTCTTCTCAAGTGCAAGACAACAATTCTTTCTTCCCATTTTGCCCTTCCTTCAATGCCTTAAAACCTTCCAACTGAAGTGATCATCCAAAAATGCCCCTCATGCAAACTTACCACCTTAACAGTTTAATCCAATTAACCTATATCATAAAATCTTACTCATATTAACATGCTAATTAACTCTAAAAAAATTTATCTATCAAGACCTTGAAATTAATTTAAATCATGCTTATTCATCAAGAAAAGCAAAAAATTTCGGTGTACAACAGATATGGAGTGGCTGGCAACTGCTATCGTCTGCAACAAAATATAAAAATAAACCAACTTATTGCAACACAAATTAATGTAGTAGTGAAAAGTAGGGATCGTTCCCATGAGGAATTCAGACGTTAGTAGTTACACAATAAAAGAGGGTTTTAAATTATGAATTAAACAGAATTTAATTGGAGTACAAAATTGAAAAATAACTAATAACAAAACAACGAGAATTTAACAATCAATAGAAATAAATCTTGGTTTTTGGTCTCCTTCATTATTGAACTGCGTTGATCATCAACACTAAAAATAACCAATTTATTAGTTAAGCATTCATTGTGGTAAATTTATTTACCTTTTTTCTCTTATGTTTAGTTAAACAAAATATGTATTTGACTTAACCCTTATTAATCAATAACCTAGATATGATCTCAGATTTAATTAATTTATAGCTTTATGAATCCAGAAAATTGACGAACTAGACAACATATATACGATATATATTTAAGAGTAAAATGGACATTGCACACTCATTAAGGGTAGGATTGGAAGATGAAAATGTGGTATTGCATTTAAGAGAAGGAGAAAACTTGAATTGAGGGAGAAGAATGAAAATAGAAGAGAGAAAGAAGAGAGTATCGTGGAGAAGATCGAAAAGAAGGAGGTTTAAGTTAGGTTTGACTTTTTTTAACTTTTTACAGTGATTTTGAAGTTGTTCAAGAAGAGAAAAAGGTAAAGGAAGAAAAGAGCTTTCTTTTGACCAAGAAACTCATTATTTGGTGAAGAATCAAGGTAAGCCCATTTTGAATCTTTTGGATTTTTGGATGTGTTTTAGTTCAAGAAGCTTAGGAAGTACATGGGTTTAAGCTTTCTAGGATCAATTTTATGCATATGTTTCTTTGGGTCCTCAAATTAAAATTCCAATTGAATTGGAAATTTTGTCAATGTTAAGGAAATCAAGTGAGGCAAGAGGAGCAAAAGGAGAGGCATTTTTGGGCAAGTCTTTATGCAAGGAATTCAAGGTGGGTTACATTTTTATAATTGAGTAATAAGCCATTAATGTTTCTTTCAAATTAAGAAAGTTAAATGTTTTCAATTGTGTTATAAATGTGCATTTATTGCTCTTAGAATACTTTGAGAAAGTTCTATGTGTTTGGTATGTGAATATTGTATTGATGATTTATGAAAAGAATACGAAAATGATTTTTGAAAAAAGATACTATGTTTATGAAATCATTTTTCGAAAAAAGTGTCATTTTGGACAACAAGTTTACAAGTTATGAAATACATGTTATATGGGTTTGGTTTGGTCTATTTTGTATGTCAAGTGTACTTTGAATAAAAGCCTCTTCCGCCTGTCTGTTAGTGGCATGGAGCTCCTTCATGGACTCCCTCATGCTTTCGACTACGCAAAAGCCATTATGTAGGATTGTGCTAGTTCTTTCTATTCACAATTACACAGGAACATTTTATGAAAATGTGTTAGTTCATTCTATTTATAGACCTCCTAAACTATTTTGGTGTGCTTATGTGTTGAAAAGTTTATTGAATGCATGATTTGGGTTGCTTATTTCATGATTTAATGTGAGTTTTACAACGGAAATTAATATTTCAATGGTTTTTGTTTATTATCGATTATAAAATTGTTACCCACGAGCTTTAAGCTCACCCCTCCCCCCATCAGTCCCATCTTCAGGTGATGAGCAAGAGATCAAGTGACCGAGAGTGAAGACATCACTCCTGATTTGCATGTTTTGTTTTGCTTTGGATTTATGTAAAACAAGGCTGTAGTCGCATTTGAGCAATTATAGTTCAAGTATTTATTTTGGGACTTTGAGATACTGGTGTAGTGTGGCTTGAAATGCCATTGAAGCTTTTTAAAACCCTTATCTTTTGGATGATAATGAAATATGATTGTATTTTTGCTCATGACTCTCAAAGTTGGTACATTGCATTTTTAAGTCTTTCACAAGGGTAGAATATGTGTTCTGACTTTAAGGGAAAAATTGTATTGATTTAGGCTGAATTTGAAAAAGTTATCTTCTTGGAAGTTTTAGCTTATTTTTCTAGCTTTCCAAATATATAAAGTATGAAATTTTTGGATATCGAAGATGAAAGATATAATCCTTATAAGTTGATGATGCTGTATGGGATATATATATGCAAGACAGTTATAGAAATTGATGAGAGTTAGATGTGGTGATGAATAAAATGAATAGAGATTAGAGAGTTTAATGAAACAAAGTTGGTATTTAAATTGTTATAAAGTGATATTGCACTAAAAGAGATGAATTTGGGAAGAGTATGAGTGAAAGTGATGTTAGAATGGATGTAGGAACCACTGGAGATGCTTTTGAGGGAGTTTTGTCTCACCTATGTCCATTAGAGAGACTTTAGGTCCGTTAAATGGACCTGCTCAAGTATGAAAATGTCCCCAACTCAGTCCATGTTTGTTAAATGGACATTAGGTCCATTAAATGGACTTTCATGAGGCTGGAGAACACTCCAGACCTCGTGTATGTCCATTTAACGGATGTACACTGTACACTTTTAGAAATTCATGATTTTGAACATCTAAATGGCAAAATCTCTCTTTAGGGTCTTCACAAAAGTTGTAGATCTCAAATTTCTATTCGAAACCATTCTAAAAAGATTTCAATAAGATAACTTTAGTGAAATTTATGTCAATTGTCCCAAAAAAGGTACAATATGATTGAGGACATAATCATGTTTGATTCTTTTGGCCATAACTTCATCATCTAAGCTCCAAATGAAATGATTCTTAAACCAATGGATTCCTAACACCTTTTTCTATTTGACATTAAAAATTGGTATCCTTTAGTGTTGATTTGAAATAGATTGATGGAAAGAAAGTGAGGGAATCAGTTGGAGGAGCATGAATTAGATATGAACATACTTTGACTTTTTAATCATATCTTGATCTATATTGATCAAATAGGAAAATTTTGGGATGTTATAAGAATGAAGATAAACTGGTGTTGGCTAAGTAGATTCTGTGGAAATAACCCTATAGGATAATACCCTCATGTCTTATGATATTCCAGATTGTTGGACCCCAGAAACGGGGTCCAATAGCAATGCCTAAATACAATAGAGGATGATCATGCTTTTTCATTATGGTTGCTTATAATAAGCAATGTGTTAGGAGATCATCACTTTTGAAGAGTAAGAAGAAGCTTTTGTGCAAATTAATGCTCAATCTAGACAGCCCTTTAAAACTATAGAGAGTACTTATCATTAGACAAACTGAAGGAGCATTTGCCTTACATAGAAGTATAAGATCATCTACAAAACATAATCTAGTTAGGGAAAGCCTCTTACATTTAGAATTGTATATGAAATTTGAATCAGATGAGATGTTATGTTTCATTATAAGGGTGAGGACCTCCATGTAAATAAAGAATAGGGAAGGGGAAAGAGGATCCCCTTGCCTAAGACCTTTTTTGCCTTTAAAGGTCACTGTAGTGCTTCCATTAATCAATATTCCATATGAGGTAGTCGAAATACATTCCTGAATCCATTTGATAAGTTTGTGGGGAAAATTCATAACTTCTATAGTATGTAACAAGAAGCTCCAATTAACACTATCGAAAGCTTTTTGTAGGTCCACTTTAATAGTACAATTTTGAGGGCTTCTTTTTCGAGTGTACCCTTTCAAAAGCTCCTGCAATAGAAGAATATTATCCCCAATATGTCTACTTCTTATAAAAGCTCCCTGGTTCTCACTAATGAGTAAGTGAAGAACTTCCTTCAGCGTATTTGTCAATATCTTGGATATGATCTTATAGAGAAAATTTGTGCATGATATGGGTCTGAAATCATTCCAAATGATCGATTAGAGCTCTTAGGGATTAAACATTGAAAGGTCTTATTGGTCTCCTTAAGCAAGTCTCCATTTTGGAAAAACTACTTGACAACTTCCTTTACAAGACTCCCAATGTTTCCCCAAGTTTTTTGGAAGAGAAAACCTACTTAATCCATCAGGGCCTGAAGCCTTGGATCCATTCATGTTGAAAACCACCTTCTCTTTTTCCTGATCCATGACAGGGCTAGGCTTCCTATTCAGGAATCCTGACTCTAACATATTGCCTAAGATTCACTCCATTGCCACTACAACATTCTGTGCCTAATAGATTCTGGAAATAAATCTTAGCTTTCTTAGCAATTTCAGCCTGTCCAAATATAGTTTCCCCAATTTCAGATTTTATTGAAGTAATTCTATTGACGTTTCTCCTGTTGTCACCCAGTTGGAAAAAAAATTTAGTACATCTATCCCCATCTTTAATCCAATCAATTTTAGCCCTCTGCTTTAATAAAGAACATTGATTATCTACCATTTACAAGATTTTAGAGCTTCCTTTTCAGCTTTAGCTAGATTGCAATCAGTTGGGCTATTTTCCAAGGATTTATGGATTATTGATAACTTGCTTCTTGCTTCCTCGACCTCCTTTGTGAAATTCTAACGTCTCCTTAAATTTAACAACTTCAATTCCTGTTTGATAGCCTTGAACTTTTGCAAACAAATAAAATGCTTAGTACAATAGATCTCATGCTCCAATCCTTTAGTAATAGCTTCCTGAAAACCTAACATATTAACTAGAAAATTATTAAATCTAAAAGGGTGGTGGATTCTAATCATTTTGAATAAGTTATGCACCTTAATAAGGGTATGATCAAAAATTCCTAGGTCTAGGAAGTTAGTTGAACTCTCTAAAAAGGTAGTTAATCAGTCCATATTCACTAGTGCTCTGTCTAACTTTTTTCGAATGAACTAGTTAGAACATTGTTTGTTAAACTAAATGAATTTATGACCTTCAAATTTTAAATCTATTAATTACACATCCTACATGCAATCAAACATATCCATAGTGTAATTGAGTAGGTTGTATTTCCCTTCTGCCTATGTTTTGTATATAGTTGCATTAAAATCCCCATTAACTAACCATAGACCCCTAACTAAAGCTTTAAGTCTTTGAAGGGAATTCCATAATTCAGTTCTCTGAAAACCTGTATTAAAGCCACAGACAAATATAGCAAGAGCATAAGTGTTTTCAATTTTGAATTTAAGCATCGTGTGAATGAATTGTTGATTGGTTTCCAACACCTTCACTTCTAAGAAATCTCCATTGTAAACAATAATAATGCTTCCATATACCTGACATTTGTGATTAGTGAGACATTTCCATTTGCTTCCCAAATTACCTAATTTATTCAGATTAGCTTTCCTAATTTTTGTTTCCAGCAAAGAAAATAACAAAGGCTTTTTCCTTTAGAACAAAATCCCTTACCACATTAAACTTATATGGGTTATTTATTCCTCTTACATTCCAAATTATCAGGGTCATGTGAGATTGATTTTCCCTTTGGAGCCTTTCCTACTGCTCCTATTACTTTTCTATGAAATTACTTATTCAAAATGTTCCTTTTGAGTAGCTCCTTCTACTATTCTTCCAACTATTGGGTATGCTCATTTAGTTGGATTTCCTTGTCTCTATGACAAGGATTAGTCTCACCAATTTCCTTTTACTTTCTTGGTTGTTCCCTGACAGTTTATTGGAGGTAGTTAAAGGTTGTTATTGAATTTCCACTTGTAGATCTAAATCTGAAAGGATTTCTATTTCTACTAGTGCACTCTCACATTTTATAGTTAGTTCACTTTCAGCTTAAACCAATCTACCTTGTCTCACAAGGTTATTTGAAATATATTCAACTTCCTCTAACTCTTTTTTATTTGCAAAATTTTTCTTCTCCAAACCCGACACTTCCCAGTAATCTCCTCTAGTGAAAACTTTCCCTGTTGGTTTCCATTCTTTGCCTTATGCTTTAAGGAAGACCTTCATTGGTATGTAACTAATACCTTGTCTTCTATGAGGGAATGCCCATCAGCCAATCTTAGGATGGGTATGCTGTCTTTCGTTTCCTTAGAAATATTCATACTTACATATAATTGTGCAAATCCAATATGTTTTCTCAAAGCAGTGTTTTCATCCATACAAATTGCTTTTCCTAAATAACTAGCTAGCATGCTCAATCCTTTAGTTATCTAATATTCCAAAGGAATATTATGAATATTTACCCAAATAGGAATGTTTTTCAATGAAAATTTTCTCTGATTCCATACCCGATTGCCAATTTTGAAGAAATAAAGGAAGTTGAGAAATGTGCCAAGGGCCTTGTTCAATTACCTTTTGAGCTTCTGATTTAGAGGAGAAGGTAAAGATTAGGTTATCGTCCTCTGTTAGCATAACTTCCATTAACCCCTTACCTTTCTAATTTCTCTGGGTCCAAGCTTGTATGACTGGACAAGCTGGGCTTTTATCCATTAAAAAATGAGTGCTGCTTCCCATGACCTAGCTCCCTTTTGCAGAATGTCTAGACTTAGAGTTACCATTAGCTTTCCTTTAATCTCTACTGGTGGATAGTAGATCAAGAAAGAATTCAAATTATCATCCACAATCTGTTTCCAAGTCTTTCTAGCCCCTGTGTTTTGTGGATACACATTGTCATATGGAAGTGGAAAAGCACTAGTTGGGGGGTAGAGGTGGGTAGTTTGGCTTGTGGAGTGTGTTAGGGAAAAAGAGGGGGATGAAGTGAGGGAATAGGGAGAAGAGTACGGTAGAGGTGGGAAATCCATCTCCATTATAGTTTGTAATGAAGTCCAATAATGTTTTGTTTTGTAAGGAAAACACTATCATCAAAGACAATGCTAGAAAGAAGCTATAAAGGATGGGTGAAGATGAAAGAAATGGTTGAGGAGATGAAGCTGGAATTTGGAAACCAGTAGATCTAGACCCTAGAATAAAATAAAACGAAGAGGATGAGAAGTTTTTGGGGAATAGGTTTGGAGAAAGAGAAGGGTGGGTTTTGTTTTTTATTTTTTACTTAGGGCAGCTGGGGTCAGATAATTTCTTCATATGTTGCATTAAGTGGCTTAATATTGTCACGTCACACATTCCATTAATTTCTTTAATCGAAGTCAAATGTAAAAGAAAAGGATCTTTTTTTTTTGGAGAATTCCAAATTATAATAAATTATCTTAAGTATAGAGGGTGTTTTTGTCTTTTTTCCTTATACATATGTACATATAATTGAAATTCAAATTATATCAAATAGGATGACAATAAGTCAGGTCTAGTTGGCCTTTAGCTTTTACTAGGGCTCGATTTGGCCCGAGGCTTGATTGGGTCCAAGTTCAAACTTGACTCGGTCTAACCTGATTTATTTTCTATTTTAAAAATTAGAAATAAAAAACGACAATCTTTTCTTAAAAAACATCTTTTGGACAAGTATTTATTTTTATGTAACATAATTCTATAGTTAAACTAAACTCACTATCCAATACCTTTTTTTAATTTTATATGAATTTATATAATTATTTAAAAAATTAGTATTATTATTTTATTGTGTTATTATTTATATTTTATATTTACTAAATAATATTTGAATGCCTCATATCTTTTTAAGAGATTTTTTAGATTCTTTTATTTATTTTGAGAAAATATTTTGAATTTCTCGTTAATCGTGCTTATAGCATTACGAGCAATTACAACTTACAAGTACATCAACAACAAAGTCTGTTATTTCGGTAAGTTTGAAAGATTTAGCTGGATCTATTTCTATTGGTCATTTAATCATCATGAATTGAGTAGGAAATATTATGTTTTGTACAAATAAATTTTATTTTTAAAAATATTTCACAAGATTTTAAATACTTTTTCTAATTTTGTATTGAATACAAAAATATATTAATTATAATGTTAAATAATTATATCTTGTTGAAAATTTTAAAAATTGAGTATTGTTAATTTTAAACTAATTTTATTTATTACGAATAGTTTTATTTCTTATAGTGTAGAATAGTTATAATAATCAAAGACAATATTTGAGATCAATTGCACTATTAATAAATGGGCATTATTTGTTTATTTTTACAATATGTTCTAATTGTTTGATTTAACATTTTTCAAATTTGAAATCAATTTTACATTTTAACAAAACATATATGTTTAGAAACTCACAAGTAATATGTTTTATATCCTATAATTACACATAATAAAAATATTTTTATTATCATACTTCAATTTTTATAACATATGTCACCTTGTAACGAATAATATAGTTGTTTTTACCATAATGTACCAAATTTTAAATAAAATAAAATTAATAATTAAGATTATTTTGATATATTTGAATTTATTTTCCTATTTAATAATATATATGCATATATATTAATTTTTTAATGATTTATTTAAATATTTAAAATTACTAAATATTCATTTTAGAATTATAGACAGTTAATCTATACATGTTTGAAAATAAGTAAGATTTAGGGTCTAAATGCCCAATTATAGGTCAAACATTTTTTGATTTAACCAATTTAGGGGTCAAACATTTTAACCTGTTTAAATAAAGTTCAAACGTTATCGATTATCCGCAATATTAGACTATTTTGGACGAAAATCTGGCAGTATCTAAGATTAGGTTCTTGAAAGAGTAAGGACTTAGTATATGCTCAAATGGATAGACTATGGCTAATGGATGTAGCATGGGAAAGCATTGGACAGACTAATGTGCTATTGGCTTGGATGAATCATTATCAACGGATAGAGATGAGGAGATCTTAGATGATGTGGCAGATAGGATCACGGAGGATAAATATCAACTCTACAGGATAAAGATCATACGGGAGGATCTTTTGAAGATAGTGCTCATCTTTGCGGATAAGGTTAAATCATATGTAATTTTTTATCTTGTTATTGTGATGAAGCTTAATCTTATTAGATAAAGTCCTAATTGGATAGGGATGTCATTCTATTGGTTAGCATGATGTAATCTGATAAAGATAAGATTGTGACCTTAGCTAGTAGAATTCTCTTAAGATTCTAACTTAGTCATGTAGAGGAGCCGATAAAGAGGTTATTTGAGCCTTGCTTTTCATATGATGAGTATGGGAGACATTTAGGAATTGAAAGAGCATTCCTTTATATATTTTGAGGAAAGCAATAAAGGTTAGCATTTGTTGTATCCCTTTCACATTATCTTATTGTTGCCATTGTTATTTAGTTCTTTCGTAGTTTTCTTGCAAGGGTGTGACAGTGAAACACTGGGATGGTCGTAAGAAATTTGAAAACAGGTAGGTTAGTCAACGATCACAGGATAAGGTTGAATTTTGCTTTAATGGAGCTAAGTGAGATTATTTTGCAAAGGGGCTAGTGCATCTTGTGGGACAAGTTCGTGTTTAAAGGAAAACCTTTGTAATAATTGGTATCAAAGCCAAATTTTGAGATGACAGGAGGTAGTAATTTGACAAAAAGTGTCAACCAAGTGGAGGCACTCATTGGGTCAATTCCTCAACGGAAGTAGAAGGTCACTTCTTACAACACTTGATTCGAGATGTTGAAAGTGCAAATCCAATAGTTGCAACAACAAATAACAGAGTTGATGAAGGCACAAAAGGATTCTAGCAACGAGATCAAGATCCTCAGGTGTGTCATTGCAACACAAGACAATGGACGAGTAGAAAGCATTTTGGTGAAGGTACGAGAGTCACAAGTTTTCGACTACAAACGGAATGCCAAAGAGCTTCAAAATTTCTTATAGGACATGGAGCAGTACTTTGCAGCGGTAAAGGTGGTTGTCTCAGAGAAAGTGTCGTTCACAACTATGTATTTAGTGTTGGACCCCGATTTTTGAGTAAAATTTAAAAATATTAAGTGAAATTAAATGAGTGGTTTTATATATGTATTGTGAAATAGATGTAGCAATGCTTTAAGAAACTTTATGAGAAAAGAATTATTGGATGTTAATGTTTTTGATAAGTGTGGAGATTTGTATAGTTTATGAAAGTAAAAAGT
>JAOSBK010000205.1:34640579-34669488 GCA_027568895.1 Erythroxylum shatona | reverse complement strand
AGTTCATTTATTTCAAACATTATTATTATTTGATTATCAACAAAATTATTAAACGTGAAGTCATTTTGACTTAACACATTTGAATGAAAGCAAGGAGAAACTCTATAGAGAGGTAATATGGTACTTGGGATATGTGCCAATAGCTAAGGAGTCTTAAAAGAAACCACACTTAAAGGAGTTTCCCCAGATTATTTTGACGAAGGAATCAAGCTCTTCTAGTGGGGACTCTTAAGTCTGAGATAGTGCAATCATATAGGCATTGGTGACCTTGACTAGTGTTCTACACGTGGAACAATGGAATAAAGAAAAGACTTGTGAGGAGGTAAGGACAAAAAGGGGGGCAATATCTAAAGTTGATATGCATTGGTGCACATTGGCTGAAATCTTAGACAATATGCAAGATTCAGATGTAAGACCAAAAGAAGGATTGAGATGGACATTAAGTAGAAGGTTAGCTAGATCACACATATAACGGGAATATAATAGAGTTCCAATGTGACTTAGCAAATTAAATCAAACATGGTGAAAGTTTTGGGAGAGTTTCAAACCTTGTAAGAGATGACTTGGCTAAGGTTGGGTTTTTGAAGGAATAAATACTTACTGTGTACTCAAATAGACATACCATAAATAATGGATATGGCATAAGAAAGCATTGGGTGGACCAATAATGGCTTGGATAACTCATCATCAATGGATAAAGATGAGAAGATCTTAGATAATGTGGTAGATAAGATCACAGAGGAAAAAGATCAACTCTAAAGGATAAAGATCATGTGGGAGGATCTTCTGAAGATAGTGGACATCTTTTTCAGAAGTGGACATCTTCATGGATAAGGGTAGATCATGTATACTCTTTTATCTTGTTATTGTAATATAGGTTATTCCTATTAGATAGAGTCCTAATTGAATGAGGATGTTCTTTTATTGGTTAGTGTGATGTAATATGATAAGGATAAGATATGATAAGAATGTGATCTTAGCTAATAGAGTTTTATTAGAATTCTAACTTAGTTATCTAGAGGAGCCTATAAATAGCTCATTTGAATTTTGCTCTTCATATGATGAGTATGGGAGACACTTACGGATTGACAAAGCATTCCTTTGTATACTTTAAGGAAATTAATAAAGGTTGGTATTTGTCGTATCTCTTTCACGTGTTCTTATTGTTGCCATTATTATTTAGTTCTTTCGTAGTTTTCTTACAAGGGTGTGACAGTGAAACACTACAAGTGTCGTGAGGCGGTCAAGAATAAGTAGGTTAGTCGATGGTCATGAGACAAGGTTGAATCTTGCTTTAACAAAGCTAAGTGAGATTGTCATGTAAAGGGGTTGGCATATCTTATAAGACAAGTTCGTTCTTGAAGGAAAAACTTTGTAACAACTAGTATCGAAGCCAAATTTTGAGATGGCAAGAGGTAGCAATTTGACAGAAAGTATCAATAGAGTGGATGCACTCATTAGGCCGATTCATTAATGGGAGGAGGAGGTCACTTCTTACAACACTCAATTCGAGATGCTGGAGGCATAAATCCAATAGTTGTAGCATCAAATAGTAAAGTTGATGAAGGCACAAAACGATTCTAGATACGTGATCACAATCCTAAGGCATGTTGTTGTAACATAGGATACTTGACAAGAGAAAAGCACTTTACTGAAGGTGCAAGAGCCATAAGTTTTCGATGACAAGTGTAGTGTCAAAGAGCTCAAAATTTTCTTGTGGGATATGGAGCAAGTACTTTGCAGTGGCAAAGGTGGCTGACTTGGAGAAGGTGTCGATCACAGTGATGTATTTAGTAGAGGATGCAAAGCTGTGGTGGAGAATGAGACCCTCCAACGACATCAGTATAGGTAGACCTCCCATCAAAACTTGGGAGAAGATGAAGAAGGAGTTAATAGATTAGTTCTTCCATAACAAAACTTCATGGCTTACAAGGGAAGCTTTGAGGAGGTTGAAGCAAGATAACTCAGTGTTGGAGTATGAGAGGAAATTCACATCTTTGATGTTAGATGTGTTCGAAGGCAGAACATGAAAGACCTTCCAAACGCAATAGTGGCTACTGATGCCTTGCTGGATCTTCAAATGCTACCACTAATTCAAACTAGTTGTTAGGGAAAGAAGAATGGTGGGATGTAGAATGGCTCAGAGAAAGGCAAGGAGCAGGTTGGTGAATCTTCTCAAGGTAAAAAAAAATCAAAAAGGGATATCACTTGTTTCATTTATGAAGGGCCACATTTTTCTCGAGAATGCCCAAGACAAAAGGCATGTGAGGAGCAAGTAAATACCATGATCGCGAATGATCAAAGAGAAGGAGAGGAGGACTCGACGACAAAAGCCTACCTCAATAGTTTTGCTATGTTGCTCACAATATGACTTATTAAGGAGCATTCGAACAAAAGTAAGGAGAAACCTGATGGAGAGGGAATATGGTACTTGGGATATGTGTAAATGGCTAAGAAGTCTTCAAGGAAACTATAGTTGAATGGGTTTCCACATATTATTTTGACGAGGGCATCAAGCTCTTCTGGTGGGGGTCATTTGTTAGAACCCTAAGTCTGAGATAGTGAAATTGTATGAGCATTAGTGAGCCTTGACCAGTGTTCTACACACAGAATACTGGAACAAAGAAAAGACTTGTGAGGAGGCAAGGATAAAAGGGGGCAATGTCTAGAGTTAACATGCATTGGTGCACATTGGCCAAAATCTTCGACGATATACAAGATTCGGATGTGAGATCAAAAGAAGGTACAAGATGGACATCGAGTAGAAAGTTAGAAAAATCACACGTATGTGGGGAATATACAGGAGTTTCAAAGTGACAAGCATGACGCAAGTTTTGGGAGAGTTTCAGACCTTATACGAGTTAACTTAGCTATGGCTAGGTTCTTGAAGGACTAAGGACTTAGTGTATGTTCAAATGGATATACCATGGCTAATGGATATGGAATGGGAAAGAATTGAACAAACCAGTATGCTAATGTCTTGGATGACTCATCATCCATAGATAAAGATGAGGATATCTTAGATAATGTAGCAGATAAGATCACGGAGGATAAACATCAGCTCTAAAGCATAAAGATCACGCGGGAGGATCTTTTGAAGATAGTGGACATCTTCTGGATAAGGGTAGATCATGTGTAATCTTTTATCTTGTTATTATAATATAGCTTAATCCTATTAGATAGAGTCCTAACTGGATGGGGATGTCATTTTATTAGTTACTATGATGTAATCTGATAAGGATAAGATTGTGATCTTAGCTAGTAAAGTTCTATTAGGATTATAACTTAGTCATCTAGAAGAGCCTATAAATAGTGCATTTGAGCCTTGCTCTTCATATGATGAGTGTGGGAGATACTTAGGGATTGACAGAGCATTCCTTTGTATACTTTGAGGAAAGTAATAAAGGTTGTGATTTGTCGTATCATTTTCACGTGTTCTTATTATTGCCATTATTATTTAAATATTTCGTAGTTTTCTTGCAAAGGTTTGATATTGAAACACTGTGAGTGTCGTGAGCATTTAAATAAGTAGGTTAGTCGACAGTCATGAGACAAGGTTGAATCTTGCTTTAAGAAAGCTAAGTGAGATTGTCGTATAAAAGGGTTAGTGCATCTTGTGGGACAAGTTTGTGCTTGAAGGAAAACCTTTGTAACAACTATTTATTAGAACCTTAAGACCGAGATAGTAAAATTAAGCAGGCATTATGAAGCCTTGACTAATGTTCGAAACGTAAAACAATGAACAAGGCAAAGACTTATAAGAAGGTAAGGATGAAAAAGGCAATGTTAAGTGTTGGCATGTATTGGTGCACATTGATGGAAATCTTTGAGAAGATGCAAGATTCGGATATGAGACTAAAGAAAGGCTTGAGATGGACATTAGGTGCAGGGTTAGCTTGATCACACACATGACGGAATACGCGAGAGCTCCAAGGTGACTTAGCAAGTTGATCAAGTATGGTGCAAGTTTTGGGAGAGTTCCATACCTTGTACGAGCTGACTTGGCTAAGGCTTGGTTCTTAAAGGACTAGGGACTTAGTGTATGCTCAAATAGATAGACCATGGCTAATGGATATAGCATGGGAAAACATTGGACAGACCAGTGCGTTATTGGCTTAATGACTCATCATTAACAGACAGAGATGAGGAGATCTAGGATGATGTGACTAATAAGCTCACAGAGGTTAAACATTAGCTCTAAAGGATAAAGATCACGCTAGAGAATCTTATAAAGATAGTAGACATCTTTATGGATATAGATAGATCATTCCTAGATAGTGTAATCTTTTATCCTATTATTATGATGTAGCTTAATCCTATTAGATAGAGTCCTAATTAGATGGGGATGTCATCTATTGGTTTGTATGATGTAATCTGATAAGGATAAGATTGCGATCGTAACTAGTAGATATTTATTAGGATTCCGACTTAGTCATCTAGAGGTGCCTACAAATAGCTCATTTAAGTCTTGTTCTTCTTAAAGACACTCAGAGAGAAGTGAGTTTGGGAGACACTTAGGGATTCAGAGAGCATTCCTTTGTATACTTTAAGGGAAGTAATAAAGGTTGGTGTTTATTATATCTCTTTCTCGTGTTTTTATTGTTGCCACGATTATTTAGTTATTTTGTAGTTTTCTCACAAAAGTGTGAGAGTAAAACACTACAAAGGTCGTTAGGAATTCGAGAAAAAGTAGATTAGTCAACGGTCACTAGAAAAGGTTAAATCTTATTTAAACAGATCTAAGTGAGATTTTCGTGCAAAAGGGTTGGCGTATCTTGTGGGATAAGTTCATACTTGAAGGAAAACCTTTGTAATAACTAGTATTAGATCCAAATTTCAAGATGGCAGGAGGCAACAATTTAACGAGATGTGTCAATTGAGTCAAGGCACTCATTGGGCTGATTCAGATGTTAAAGGCCTGAATCCAACAGTTACAACATCAAATAGCAAAGTTGATGAAGGCACAAGAGGATTCTAGATACGAAATCATGATCCCAAGGGGTGCCATTGCAACAAAAGACATTGTTTGAGTAGAAAGCTCTTTGGTGAAGGTGCAAGAGCCACAAGTTTTCGATGGCAAGCAGTGTTCCAAGGAACTAAAAAATTTCTTGTAAGTTATGGAGCAGTACCTTCCACTGACAAAGGTGGTTAATTCGAAGATAGTGTCGATCACAACAATATGCCTTATGGGGGATGCAAAGCTGTGGTGGAGAACGAGAACCTCCAACGACATCAGTGTGGGGAGACCTCTTATCAACACATAAGAGAAGATGAAGAAGAAGCTAACATATTATTTCCTCCCTAATAACTCTCCATAGCTCACAAGGGAAGCTTTGAAGAGGTTGAAGCAAGATGACTTAGTATAAGAGTATGTAAGGAAATTGATATCTTTAATGTTGGATATGCAGAACATGTCGAAAGAGGACAAGTTGTTCAACTTTATAAGCAACTTGCAAGGTTAGACACAAGTGGAGCTTAGGAGGCAGAACATAAAAGATCTTTTCAGTGTGATAGCAGCTACGGATGCCTTGATAGATCTCCAAATGCCACCATCGATTTGAACTAGCTACGAGGGTAAGAAGAATGGTGGGATGTAGAAAGGCAAGGAGAAGGTATGTGAATCTTCTCATAATAAGAAATAATCAAAATAGGATATTGCTTGTTTCATTTATGAAGGGCCATATTTTGCTTGAGAATGCCCAAGATATAAGGTAGGTAACGAATAAGTAAATACCATGGTCATAAAGGATCAAGGAAAAGGAGAGGAGGACTCAACAGAGAAGCCTACCTTAGTAGTTTTTCTTTGTTGAGCACAAGGGCCTTGTGAAGGTGTTCGAACAAAAACAAGGAGAAACATGATGGAGAGAGAATATGGTACATGGGAGATGCACCAATAACAAAGGAGTCTTTGAAGAAACCACATGTAGAGAAGCTTCCACAAATTATTTCAACAAAGGCATCGATTTCTTCTAATGGGGGTGGTTTGTTAGACCCCTAAGTCTGAGATAGTGAAATCGTGCTGGAATTAACAGGCTTTAACCAGTGTTTGTCATGTGGAATAATAAACAAGGCAAAGACTTGTGAGAAGGTAAGGACAAAAAGGGGCAATGTCAAATGTTAGCATATATTGGTGCATGTTGGTGAAAATCTTCGACGAGATGCAAGATTCAAATGTGAGACCAAAAGAAGGCCTAAGACGGACATTAGGTGGAAGATTAGCTGGATCACATGCATGATGGAATATGCAAGAGCTCCAAGGTGAGTTAACAAGTAGATCAAGCATAGTGTGAGTTTTTGGAGAGTTTTAGACCTTATACGAGAAAAGAAAAATAGAAAATCATTTGTTTTTCTTCAACCCTTTCCTTTCCTTTACTCTATCCACACAATACTTTCTGTAGAAACAAACACAAGTTTTGTGCTTTAAAAGCCTCTTCTCCTTCTTCTTATAGCAACATGCCACTTTGCTTCTAAAAATAATTGTCACTATTTGCGTAGTCCACAAAACCCAGTCCCTATATTCAACATGCTTTATATCAAGACCATTGAAGACTCACTTGGCCTTTTCTTAGAGGAATTTAGTGTTTTTTAGCAATAGTGGGAAGAAGACCACCGGGAGGTATAGTGAAAGTGTAATAATATGCACAGGAGATGTTGTGGAGATTGGACTAGCAGCAGACTTTTGGTGTGGTAAGAGCACCTTTATGAGGAGGTTGACAAGTGTTTTTGGTGGAGCAATAAAACCACCAAAAGGTGGCAACCCATACTCAAACACACTCATAAGTGACACAATCATTATCATCTATTTGGATGATTATCACTCGCTTGATAGGACTGGGATGAAGGAAAAGCGTGTGATTGCTCTTGACCCAAGAGCTAACAAATTTGAACTTATGTATGAACAAGTTAAGGGTCTTAAAAATGGAATTCCTATTGAGAAGCTTATTTACAATCATGTCACTAGTCTTTCGAATCCTCCTAAGCTCATCAAGCTTCCTAAAATCCTTGTCATTAAAGGTCTGCATCTAACGTAAGTACAACATTTCATCTCCCTCTAGTCAATACCATAAACGTGCTTGTGAAACCTTGAAATCACCTCTGCATGTTTTCCTTTTCGTCTTGTTGTTTTAAACTTCCCCTTTTCTATTAAAGAAACAACACTTTTCTCTTGTTTCATTAAAAAATTATAATAAAAGATTCCACAAACTTGATATTTTTCATTTCGGCCAATAAAAGGATGTTACCTCTACAACATCAAATCCTACTTTTGTTTTTTGTTGAAGCTGTTTTAAATATTAAGATTCTCAAATCTTTGACAGTTTCATGTACTGTATGCTTGTTTACCCACGTATGTACATGGGTCATAGGAGATGTAAGAAGTGTTGCTTGATAGTTTGTAAAGTGGAAATGAAACAAGCAAAATGCTTATAGTAGACATTATTAATGGAAGCTCCTAAACTCAGTTGCAAGTTTGAGTCTGTAGAGGTTTTTGGTATCTAAGAAAAATACTTACATTAATTAATCGCCACTTCAGTTCCATAGTAATATGTTATGAATCCACTAATTCCACTAACCAAAACATGTAGGATTGATGAGCGTGTAAGGAAACCATTAGACTTCAGCAATTATTTGGGCATCAACAATGAAGTAAAGTTTATACGAATGATCCAGGTTTTCCCCTCTCATTGATTTTATGGAAGTCATTTATAGTGATATACTTTAGCTTTTGTTAACTAACCATCTCAATAAATAAATGCAGTGACATCTAGTATAGCAAGGGCACAGTCTTAAAGGCATTAAAGTTACCATTAAAGCTCGCAAACCAGATTTTGATGCTTATATTTGTATCATTATAATAATCACCTCTTCTTAAACACTAAAGTGGATTGATATTAATAGCATTGTTTCTTCTAGATGAAGGCTTCCTAATTAACTATATATGGATTATTTATGACAATGTTGTGTGACATATAGTTATACTTCCTCATATATGACCTGGTTACAGATCCACAAAAGCAATATGCTAATGCTGTTATAGAAGTTTTTCCAACCTAACTCATTCTAGATGATAATGAGGGGAAGATCTAGAGAGTTAAGTTGATAATGAAAGAAGAGGTTCAGTTCTTTAGCCCTATTTATATGTTTGATGAAGGCTTTACTATCTCATGGATACCATGTGGAAGGAAGCTTACTTGCTCATACCCAAGCATCAAGCTCTACTACAGACTCAATACTTACTATAGACATGAGGTATCTGCTTTCAAACTTCTGAACATGAATCTTTATTGATTTGCATTACAAGCCATGTTAAAAGTGTTTTGAGCTAATGAAAAATAGAGATGAAATGGCCAGATTCTGCTATGTTCTTTTTAGTCTTACTTTTCTCTTTCTGCAGCTAATAAACCCCAATTCTACTTAACGACGTTTGTATAACAATGTCAAATTTCCATCCAAAATAGCCTAACATTGAGCAAAATTGATAATGTTTGGACCTTAATTGAGAAAGCTAAAAATATTTGGCCCTAAATTGTTCAAATCTGAAAACACTTGGCCCTAAATTGGGCATTTAGTAGGTACAACAATTTTTTTAGTCGTAAATGTTTTAAATATTTTACATTTAGTCATAAAACTTTAAGAAGTTTTAATTGAGCTCACAACAACACCTTTTGATGAGGAGGAGGGGGAGGAGGAAGAGGAAAATGAATAAAAGGAGGAGGAGGGCTAAGAAAATAATACAAGTAATAGTGTTAAGTAATAATAACAATAAATGGTGATGGTGGTTGGTAATTATGAATAGGGATAATAGTTAATAACATCACTAATAGAGAGGAAGAAGTTAACTACTTATGAGTCACTTGTGCATTACTAATTCAAATTTACGTTAGCACCAAATAAGATAAAGTGGTCATATTATATCTAATTTATGTCAAGTTAGTCATCAATTCATTTGGTCACCAATATTTGATAGAGTAACATTTAAGACTAATAATTATTTATTTTAATATTTATAAAAATTAAGAATATTTTAATATATGTGAACTAAATATACAATTTTGATATTATAAAACAAATATTTCAAGATAATTAAAAAATTTAATTGTTAACTATTATCAATTACTTATGAATTGATTTTAATTTATAAATAGATATTTATTTTCTTAAAAATTAACATGATTAATTTAATATATAGAGTTGCGTTACTAGAATTTATCATTTGTTAAATTCTAATAAATATGTTATTGTGTGTTTATGTATGTATGTATATATACATATGTATGTATATATGTATGTAAATAAAACAATCATATTATAAATTGATATGTATATAATTTATGTTCATCAACCATATTATAAATTGAAATTTAATAGAAAAATATTTTAAAACAGGTAATGTTAAATTTTTTGAATTACTTTCATATACAATATATACATATGTTTACATATTTATTTTACATAATGTTTCAGTTATACGTTTAATGTATAATTTTAATATTGTATAATAATACTTAATATACTACAATTCGAATTGATTAAAATTTACCAATAACAAAATATCTTTTAATCCTTATTATTTTTTAAGTTAGAGTTGAATTTTTTTATAGCTTTGTATATATAGATATATAAAAGTAGACTATCATGTTGAAATATTTTTCTCTTACCTAACTTGTATCATATCAATGCTCTTATCAATATTTATTAATATTATATGTTATTTTGGTCAATCTTTTGAAATTATAAATTAAATTTTTTAATTTTATATAATAAAAATTTAGCCTTTAACTATTGTTAAGATTGAAAAATATTTTAACATTTACTCCAATTTCAATTTATTAAAATTAATATAAATTTTTATTTTGAAAATAATAACTATTAATTAAAAATATCTTTCTATTCAAAATAAAAATATGTTCAATTTATTCTTTTAACTTTTCTTGTATGGAACTATATCGGTACCAATCAATACTGGTTATCGTTTCATGTGATTTTTTAAATTTGTAAAGGAGTCCTTGAATTTTTTTAATCACAAAATAGTCCCTTAATATATTGTATTATATAATATATAATTTTAAATCAAATATGTTTCCAAAGATGATAATAATAGAAATTTAAAATAACAACAATATATTTATTTTATTAATATTATTTTTCATATATCTCACACATAAATAATAACAATAATTAATATAAAAGTATTTAATCACCATACAAATATAAAATGAATGATAATATAAAGAACTTAAAATGTTAAAATTTTATCATATAATATATAATAATTACATTAAAACATCAAATAAAAAGAATAATAAATATTTATGACTCGATCACTATTACAAGTTACAACAATGGTTCGTGCCGAATAATCAACTATAGGTAAAACTTGAAACAAAAATATTTACAATTATATTCCATATATAGAATTTAATATTTACATCAAATATAAGTGAAAATAAAAAAGAGGAGAAACAAAAACCTCAAACTTCATTCAATGAAATACTCAATCAAACCACATTAACCCCAATTCTCATTCAATAGAAAATCATCATCGTTGAGAGGAGCCTCATTATCACCATCATTCAAATTCATTGCACTAAATGACATGTCAATAATTTTCTATCCAAGATTATCTTCCAAGTCACTCTCATTTATTAAACTTGATTTTTTAGAAACTCAGTCTACTAAAAGATCAATACGATCAAGGTAAATTGGATTTACATAACTACTTGTTCTATTAAGAGTTATGGTAAACAATAAAATTAAATTATTAAGAAATTACAATCAAATATATCAAACTTAATAATGATAATAACATACCTCTCCTAAAACTTTAAATTGTACCAAATACAGACCAAGTTGTTCAATTTTTTATGCTTCAATCTATTCCTTTTTTTGGAATGGATGAATTCAATTGTAACAATTTGTTGCACTCACACATTGAATTATTACAAACCTATGCAATTTTGGAACATCATTTTTGAATTACTCCCACTAAGCAACTATAAGTCGTAAAACAATAAAAGTAGCATTATAAACAAAATAAAGTGATGATTAATTTTCAACAAGTAACAAAAGTGAAAAAATATCCCTAGATTAAGTTTGTCTCTTTGACAAATAGCATTTAGCATCCTAAAATCATTAGAAGAATCTTTATAAATCTCCAATTGTGAGATTAGAAGATCTTACAACATCTCATGGGCAACAATTGTTATAATAGTTAATAGCATTCCTCTATTAACTTCAACTTTCTTTATAAAACTTAGTATATAATAAACACTAGGATTCAAAAATTCCCTAGCTATAAATAACAGAGAATAAAGTTGTGTTTTTCATAGCTCATTGATGAATGCAAGATAAGGCGTGTATAAAAAAAGCCTATTTTCAGAGTTTCCTTGATTACTTCCTCCACCCTCCCATGACATTATACAAAAAAACCCATTATTGTCTTCTTATCACTTTTAGCCAAAAAAAGTACCCTCACTAAAGGTTCATAAACTTGAATGACAAATTGATATTGGGACAAAATTCATTATCTTCAAGTATAATTCTAGAAACCTCCAATCTAACATTATACCTAGCATGTTGAGATGTAACTCACTTTTCACTTATAAATATTTATCTCAGCTCTTTCTTCACCATAATAAAACATTAAAGTGATAAGAAATTAGTTACAAATATTGTAATAGAATAACAACACAAATTCCTACCATCGGTGAAATCCTTTCTCATTAAATTCAAGACTTATGCATGATTGTAGATGAACTTGGTCACCTTTTTTACTTTTTTGTATAGTCTTGTCAATAATGAGAAAATACTTAGCATCCCCTATATTTTCCAACATTAATTCAATACAATGTGCAACATAATAAAAATAATTATACTTACTTTGAAGTCTTCTTCCAACTACTTTATAAGTGAAATTGTTGTCAGTAATGAACTAAACAATATTTTCTGACCTAACTTCATTCACAACTTTATCAAATATTTCAAATAGAGTATCGACATTCCTAATAAGGCTATATGCATTAATAGAATTCAAAAACATTATTCCTTTTGCAGAATAAAATAAAAAATTAATAATAGGCTTATGCACTCTATTAATCCAACCATCACACATAATTGAATACCCAAAAGTAGCCCAAGTTATTCTTTTTCCATCTAAATAGCTTTTAATTTCATGAATAGGGCTACTCAAAAGTTTACCATGTAGTCATCAATTCAAAGAGCTTTGTATCCTAGATCGTAAAAGGCAATGACATCTATCATAGGCTAACAATAATAAGACTGAGAAACATTGAATGATATACTTGAATCATACCACCATCTGGCCATTATCATATCCATATTATAAGTCGCATCTCTAGATTGTAAGGTATTATGGATTGAAGGCTAAGCTCCAAGAGTTGTTCGTTGTGCAAAAATAATGGACTCTTGTGTTCTTCTTTTCCTAATATCATATGCAACATTCCCTTCTTATTAGGTAGGAATACTATCACCTTCAACATTCTCACTATGATCCTAACCACCAACAAAAGAACTTCCACTACAAATTTTGTAAATCAATCTTTGTCTTCTATCCTTCTCATACTAATACTCTTTAAGCAAAGTCTTCATTTACCATTTCATATCATGACTTACTTTTTTAGAAGGCTTCACATCACCTTTTACCCCAGTTAAATGTTTCTTTAATTTGTTGATTCCTCTACCTTTCAAATGGTTGTTACAAAATAAAAAAATGTTATAATTCTTCATTTAGGAACCAATCAGCATTAGCCTAAGTTAGATCATTAAATCTTCCTAAAGTGGTTGAATTATCAGGAGCACTTAAACTTCATTCCATTTATCTGTAAAAATAAATGAAGACATGTGACAAAACTAAATTAATAAATTCATATTCAAAAATATAATTTTTGCATATAATGATAATATCATTATGCAACTATAAAAATTCAATATTCAATTATAAAATATTTAGATTCTACATAGACTCTATCTTATATCTTTCTCTACGATATCACACATTACAAAAATAACTTTTCTTTATGACAACACATATCGCTAAAATGATTTAACACTTACAATTTTACATTATGTTGACTGATTAGTATTCTCTAATAAATTTACATTTTATTTTCCACTACGTATTTAACTACCCATAAGATAAGATTAATATTTTTAATTTTATTTCCTAATGACAACAATAAATAATATAAAAATGAAAAAATTTAATTTTCTTAACTTAATTACATATATTAAACCTTATATTTAAATGATTAATCATATGTTAAATACTTATATACAAACAATAATTAGTAAATTTTATGTTTCATATAAATTAATTAACAAATTTACAATTTGATGAATTAAATTGGATGTCATTTTTATAATTATTAAAATAACCAATAATATGACATGTTTTTAAATTATACACAATTCACAAATCACAATATTTAAATAATCTTCCATAATTCATACAGAATATTATTTTGATCTTATTTCTTCATAAATTTACAATGCCTAAATGTTATTGAAATTTAACTAATTCACAAAAACAATTTCAATTTTCAAACCCAAATTGCCTAATGCATATTTTATAAATCATTCACAAAACACATACGACATAACCATGAAGTGAGTCACACGTTAGTATAGACTTAATATTCGATATACAAAAGGCACAAAAAGGGGGGGTTGAATTGTGTATCCGTTTTTTAATACAATCCCCTTTTAACAAAAACTTCTTTTTTTAAAAAGAAACCTGCTTTCTCAAGCGATTTGAAAAACAATATTATGAAGTATTGCAATATGCTTCTAAGTATTTGTATCAACAATAGAAATTAAAAGTTGAGAGTTGAGAGTAAGAATCGACACAACAGTTTTATACTGGTTCACCCCAAGCCGTGGGCTACGTCCAGTCCTCAAAATATTTTCTGAGATTTCACTATACTTCTCAAAGATACAAGTATTCTTTTCTCCGAGCCTCTTCAAGTCTCTTACAACAAATATTCTTTTCTGACTTAGCCTCTTCAGGCTATCAACTTTTCTTCCTTCTACTGAAAGATGTTTCGAGCTTTGTTACAGACCATAGTAGCTCTAAGTTTAGCACAATGAATAAAATTTCTAGCTTTGGAATCTCTAGCCTTTTGAAAATCACTAACTTTTTCAGTCTTCAACTCCGACTCGTATTTATAGTCTTCGTCTTCAACTGCTTCTTTCTTCTTGTTTCTTGATCTTTGAAGAAATGGTTATTCAGTTGAGTTCTGTAACTTACTCAAACAGATTTATTATCTGACGTGGTATCAGGTCTTCGTCTTCGATTCTTTCGTCTCATTTTCTGCTTCACTTCGTCTCATTTTCTGCTTCACTTCGTCTCATTTTCTTCGTCTCATTTTGCTTTTTGTTTTCGTCTCATTTCTATCATCTCATTTTGATATCTGCTTTCGTCTCTTTTTCTTCGTCTCATTTTTCTTTCTTCTTTCGTCTCATTTCTATTGTCTCATTTTGCTTTCTACTTCCATCTCATTTCTATCATCTCATTTTGTTTTCTGCTTCCATCTCATTTTCTTCGTGCGTTATTATTTGGTCTTTATTAAAATTATTAATCGTAAAGTCATTTTGATTTAACAAATATCTGTGAGCGGGTGATCTAGGTTGTTATAGTAGTATCAAAGCCGATACCTGAACTGTTCTGCCAGTTAGGCTGGACCCCAAAAAGGGCTCGGCACTAAGAGGGATGGAGAGTGTGAGATCCCATATCATTTGGAGAGGGGAATGAAGTACGCCTTATAAGGGTACGGATACCTCTCCCTTACAGATGCGTTTTCCATGACCTAATACACCGGATCCCATCAGAACTCCGAGGTTAAATGTGCTTGGGCGAGAGTAGTTCCAGAATGGGTGACCTCTTAGGAAGGCCTTGGGAAAAGCAAAACCGTGAGGGCTTGGCTGGGCCATGGCCCAAAGTGGACAATATCTGTGATCGGGTGATCTGGGTTGTTATACAAAGATCAAGTTTCGAAATAAGGTATGAATTAATTTTCTGCTTTATTATGATTTATGTTAATCATTTTATAGTATCTTGGTTTTTGGGAAATCAAAAATCATGAAAAAGTTTCATGATTATTCCGCTAGTTTCCTAACAATTGTATGGAAGAAAATGTCGTTTGCCTCTATATTGGGATGAAGAGGGTATAAGAATGGTTGAAGGCCCATAACTGATACAAGATACTATGGATAAAGTGAAACTGATCCATAGTCATATTAAAGCAGCTCCAGATAGACAAAAAAGTTATTTGGATCAGCACCAAAAGGATAAGGAGTACAAAGTAGGTGATAGAGTGTTTCTGAAAGTATCACCTTGGCGGGAGTGCTGAGGTTCGGTAAGCTGAGCCCTAAATATATTGTTCCTTATGAAATCTTAGAGAGGGTTGGACCATTGGCTTACAAGTTAGCCTTACTGGTTGAGATGTCTTAGATATATAATGTGTTCTATGTGAGTATGCTAAGGAGATACTAATCTGATCTGATGCATGTGCTAGCAGCTCAAGAGATTGAAGTTGATAATAATCTGAGTTATGTTGTAGAGCCAATCAAGTTAGTGGGACATGAAAAGAGACAATTAAGAAACTAAGAAATTCCAATGGTGAAGGTCCTTTAAAAGAATCACTTGAGTGAGGAGGCTACAAAGAAAACATAATAGCATATGAGGAGACAATATCCCAACCTATTTAAGCAATCAGGTAAGAGTTCCAAGGACCAAATTTCTTAAGGAGGGGAGAATTGTAAAATCCCATTTTCCCCATATTAAGGGTTAGAACCCTAGAATATTGAATTTGAGAGATATTATTGACAAATTAGGAAATGTATTTCATGCCTATGCATAATATTAGCATACACATATGTGAATTTGATTTTTCTGTACACATTACAATGACTGTTCAAGAACTCATTTGACTTATTCTAGGATATAAATGATTTTTAAGTGATTATGATGTGGATAGTAAATATTTTGTCTTGAAATTTGATTTGGTGAGTATAATTATTGATTTAGATTTTTTGTTGAAAATTTAGAAACTTTTATAAAATTATGAGTGTTTTTGGACTAGGAAAATGTTTAGTAAGACAATTAATTTATGATAGTAGAAATAAGTGTCAAATGGAAACTGAAATAATTAGCAAATGGTATTAGGATTTGTTGAAAATGTGACATTGCAAATTAGGTGTCAAATAGACTAGAGATTAAATGGTATTAAGTATCATTATTAAATGATGTTAATTTGGTTATTTAAGCGATAAGTGTCATAACACATGTCATGACACCCACTAACCAATTGTTATCTTGCTTTTAAACCCACCTATCGTTATTTACATTTTGAAAGACCATCTTGCTTTTGTCTTTCACGTTTTCCATATGCTCTCTTCTTCATCTCTTTCATTTTTTCACTCATGACCATCTCAGTGTCATCCTCATCACATTGAGTTCTTACTATCCTTAACTTTGTTTCTTCAAGATCTTTGCTATCTCTTCATCTTGTTACTAAAAACCTAACATATTCCTCCTTGAAGAGTCGATGATCGTATAAGCTTGGAGGTTAGGGTTTCATGGTGAATTTTGAAGAGAGTTGTGTTAATCAAGTAAGTATATTGTTCTTCATCATTTTTTGAATAACAACTTTTATGATGATAGCTAGAGATAAAATGAAGGTGATAATGGAGTAGAATGTGCATAGAAATTTAATGAATGTATATATACATTGATGTTCTAATTTTGTGTTTATGATCAACCATAGTTTATAATTTGATTATGAATGATATTGAGCTGAAATGGAGTTGAGAATTAAGAGAAAATGAAGTAGAAAAGATAATCAATGTACAAAATGTATTAATTGTAAAATGTAGGTGTTAAAAATCTAGAAAATTGAAAGAGAATGGTTGGACCTACATCTGTATTTTGTCCATATCTTGATCTGTAAACATCCAAATGGTATGATTTTAGTTTTAATTTATATTAGAGACATATGGCTATATTTTGCATAAAGGAATTGAATTTGAATTCTACCTCTAAGAGTTTCAAATTTTGGCTTGAATTTGAGTATTGCGTGTTG
This sequence comes from Erythroxylum shatona, assembly GCA_027568895.1. Taxonomy (NCBI): domain Eukaryota; kingdom Viridiplantae; phylum Streptophyta; class Magnoliopsida; order Malpighiales; family Erythroxylaceae; genus Erythroxylum; species Erythroxylum shatona. The sequence continues at coordinate 34,652,392 of JAOSBK010000205.1, read as the reverse complement.
TCATAGTGTGAGAATAGTCTATAGTAGTTTGGATATAACTTATAGAATACTAGACCAAAATGCATGAAATTGGTGTCGTTAGAAACTTAAGACATATAAAAAATTGTTTTTAGAAAATTTATTACCTAAAAACGTCATTTTCTATGTCAAAATGTCCTTGCAAAATTGACCCAAAATCTGTCATGAGAAAAAACTGGAAAGGCCATCAAAGTGAGTTTTTTTTTTGTGATGTTTGAAACAACAAATGGTAAGGTACTTTCCTATGATTCATTTAGACTTGAATGGGACTTGAAATGAACCTAGTTTGAGGTTGAATGAGTTAATAAAGCGTTGGATATACTTAGGCTGATGAATGAGGATATAAATTTAAGAATGGATTGTTGTTTACCAAGTGTTCAGATCTAAAAGTTTGGAGATGTTATAAGAATAAAAGTGATCCTATGAAGGATAATGTGATCCAAAGAAGGTGGATGATGTGTATTAAGAAAAGGTGAATGATAAATTGGATATTTTTTGATCTTTTAATGCTTGCATGATCTTAGTAAATGATTGAATGATGAACTTAGAATAACCTTGTACAAATGAAGTGTAAATCTAAGTTTAATTTGGACATATATGAGTTATGGAGTATGAATGATCATAAGATGTGAATTAAGGAAATATACCTAGGATTGTCATTGAGCATGCATCATACATGTCACATATACATGTTTATATGATTGAGTAATAGTGAAAATGTGCACATTATTAATGTGTAAATATGTATATATTGCATGATATAAAAGAGAAATTAAAGCGATAACACCCAGACATTGCCGGGACATCATGGCAATAGCTATTTGGAGCATGCTATGAGTAACCTAGATAGTCTCACATTGATTTATTGTTTTGTTTAAATTCTGAATTGAATTATTATGTGATGTGAATGTGTTGATTCTTGACATTGAAGGTGTAAGACGTTTGATGCATGACAGAATATATGATACGCAACTTAATTGTTGAATGCCTAACTAAGGTCTGATGGTAAATGTGAATGAGAATGCAAAAAAAAATTAAGCACAAGTGGATGATTGAATACATATGATGCATTTCACTACATGAATGTGTGATAACATAAAGGCAATTGTGATGAAGTCGCAAGTAAATAAGAGTTTAAAGCTTAAAATGTTGTAAGAGCCTCTGGCTCACTAGTTATAATGAGCCTTATATCCCTAATGGATAAGGGTCAGTTATTAATGAGCTCAATATCCACAATGCATATGGATTATGAAAAAAAAACTTGATCATAACAAAGTAATAAATGAAAGTGAGTCTTATGAACATTGTATATACAATTTAATATGCATTATATGAATGATTAAATCGAATTTTATGAACCTTATGAATGTAAAAGGTGAATAAGTGAACCAATAGTTATATGGTGCTTTTTGATAATTGGTGAGAGATGTTCATTATATGATAACATAAATTGTTTGTGAACTTGAAATATGAACTGTATTTGTTATATGTTATAAGTGAGCCATCGATGATGGCTAAGCTCACTGAGTTCACAAAACTCATTAAAATTGCACTTTGACTTTTACACGTGCGAGAGAGTGGGATTAGCTTCTAAGATAACTTAGACGAGAGCTAGTACTACTTTTGGATAGAATAAATGACTAAAGGTCAGTCAGCTATGACTGAGGGATTTAGATAGAATTTTGTATAGTTCCTCATTCATGTAGCATGTAGCATATTTTTTGTAATAGAGTTATAGACTTTCATAGCTCTTCAATATTGTATATAAGGACAAAGTATGTAATGCTACAATGTATATTCAGTTTTATGAAATAAAAATGGGGAATTAGGTTTTTAAATATTATGATATTTATATTTTAATGGTGATGCCATGATTAAGTTAGTGATGTGACTGCTCTAACATGCCACCCTTATGGGATACGTACTTAGATATCCTTCATAATGTCAGGTATATGTCTTAAAAGAGTGGAATGTTATAATGTAAGTGATGACTTAGTTAGATGTTTTTACACATATATGGGAAAAGAAGAAATTGACAAAAAGCTGGCAATTATCTCCTGGGTCTACGAGTGTGAGATCTTGACTGTAAGTAGGACTAACCTTCCTTGTCATAAGTGGGACATTATTAACATTGATCTGGGAAAGGTTATGGATTTTATATGTATACACACTAATAATGCCTATAAAGGGATACCCAGGTGTAGACATTTGGACCTACTACCAAGATGCATTGCATCCATATTGGATACCTTAATTTTTCCTAGAAGCAGCTTAGTAGAAAGATGTAGTCTTTGAAATATATATATATGGTCTATAGCCTTTTAAAGGGCAATGAGATGAACCTTCCAGCAATGATTCTGATGTTTATGATGGACAAAGGAAGTCATAAGAATACAAGTAATGGTCTGCCATGTTGGATGCTTTTAACAAAGATTTTCGCCTACTATGGTGTGTCTTTTGACAGTCTAAATTAGTATGCACCTAATAAGTTCCATTATTCTATTCCTAGCAATTTGGATGCAAGCTAAAAGACAATGTGTGGGTTGAGAAGAAAACTAAAAGAGCAGTAGACCTCTTGGGTCCTACCCCACAAAAATTAGCCACTATTACACTCCAAAGCACTATGATCTGATCCTTCATCAACTAAAGGCAATTATTTCCAGTCAAGATCAAATGCGTGGTCAAATAGATAGCCTGCAAAATAAAATCCTAGACATGTAAATCCTTTTTAGAAAAATTCTTGAGACTCTTAACTAACTTTTTTACTATTTTTAGTTAGATTTTTTCTTACATACTAGTGATATTTCTTACGAATTAATTTCATTTCCTCCTTTTTTTATAATGACAAAGGGGTAGAATACTTAATGATATACTTTGCATTTGTGATACATTTTCAATATTTCCTTGATGATATATATTTGGGGTATATTCGGCTATGATATATTCAGCTAAATGCCGCTAAAATGTTATTGAACTTGAGAAAGTTAAGTATGTGATATACAAATGATAGGCTCCTTCCTCTAGAAGTGAGGCTCTTTTAATTATAATTATGAGTAAGAACATAGAAATTTGACAGGTATCTTTTGAAATCCTTCATTATTATTTGAATTCTGAAAATATATCTATTATTGTTTGTCATCATAAAAAAAAGGGGAGATTGTTAGCTCAAGGTTTATTTTTAATGATTTTGATAATAACTTTATAATATTTTAAAATTCGAATTGGATTTATTTCCTTATATAGGCAATGAAATAATTATTAAAAGGAAATAAAATCATAGGATATTTGCTTCCTTTATTGCAGGAACATTTTTATGAATTTACCTAATTAGAAATGGTTCCATAACATTTGGAGCTTACGAATTTGAATTATTAGCTTCAAAAGTTTTGACATAACTTTTATCTTAACATCTTAATATCAAAGATTTCAGCAAAGTTGATATCGAAGATTTGTTATATAGAAAATCAAATTAGAATAGAAATTAAGAAACAATTAGTTAGAGAAAATGTCTACTTAATAAAGAGCCACTATATTTGCAAAAAATACATAGATTTTTGAAATACTTAATCAGCATCAATATTCTTAAAAATTATATCAATCTCCTTGATCCTTGGAAAATGAAAACACTTTATCAAGGGAGAGATTGTTATTTTTTGAGAGTTTACATTGAGCTTACTTTATATTTATTTTTAAGAGCTTATAGAGGCTTGTTAAATACTTCGAGTTTGAAAAGTTGAAGAACCTTGAAAAATATGTACTTATGAGCTTAGAGAGGCTCGTCAAATTTAATACTTGGATTCTTATATTAAAATACTCAAGTTGGATACTTAGGGACTGGACATAGGCTTTGTTATTAGCCAAACTAGTACAAATCAACTGTGTCATTTTTTCTCTCTTCCTAAGTTTTAAATTTCCACATTATAAGTTTTTATTTTCAAAATGGTCATTTGATTTTACAATAGGCTCCCTCTATTTTTATATCGCAAAAGGTTTCTTTCTTTTTTGAAACAATTAACAGGCTCTTTTCGTTTTGAGTGTTAATTAATATGCTTGTTTCCTTTTATATGCTAAAAGGCTCCTTTTGATTGACAGGTTCCTTTTGTTTACAACGTTAACATGATATGTTCGAAAGTTGATATGATCCTTCTATTTATAAACTTCTTTTTTCGTAGGATATTATAAATTTGAAAGTACCTTGCTATTTTTTTTACACATAATTCGCTCCCCTCTTGTGTATGTTTGTTTTATCATGTTCAACTAGGGTTCATCTAACCTAGATACTAATACTAAAATTAGCTATACATCAGCAAACATGAAATCATAACATCAGATAGAAAACATAATAGAAAACATCATAATCATAATTCTAAATCCCCATAATTGTTCTCTATCATGTAGTCTAACAATGTATACATCCAATCTTGTATTATGATGGATCTTTCGATAAAAATCCAGCTTCTTCCACTCCGTAAGCTCCAAATTATCTTTGGAATCACCTTTGAATGTCTCAGGATGATGCTAACTGCTCTCCTCTTCTAATTGTCTCTTAAATGTCCAATTTATATAGAAATATAGGTTTTGGGGTATGCGCATTCATGTGCATGACCATACAAGGAACGTGCATAATCAAAGTTTGATGAATATCACAAAAGTGCAACGTCATACGTTTCCTAATTCAGCTATGTTTTCATTTGATTTCTTCTCCTTTAAGTCCATGCAAGCAATTAGTCTACTAACAAATAATCCTAAGGTCTCTAATCGAATTACTCAGGTTAAAACTTATACGATTACATTACCGTGTTCTAAATCCCTCTATTAGGCTTGACTGTAATGTAGAAGATTCATGTTATCCTATCTTTAGGATAGTAATCAACTCTTTCCAATTATCACAGATCTATTCAACCTAGGATTCCTCAATCGCTAAGTATGAAACCTGATTAAAGTCTAAAAATATGATTAATAGACAATCAACAGAATGAATAATTGGATTGTGATAATCAACAAACATAATGGCATTCATAAAAGAATCAAAATGTGTCAAAGTGTTCAACTAAGGTTCATCTAACCTAGAAACTAATAGAAAAATTAGCTATACATCGACTAAAAATCATATCCATATGTATAGAATCATAATTATAAATCTCCTTGATTGTTCTCTATCTCGTATTCTGATAATATTATGATGGATCTTTAGATAAAAATCCCACATCACAAGTATAGTTCACTCTCTTCAAGTTTATTATTGCCTCATCCAAATATAATGGTTTCTCAACATAGCTAGCCAAGTGTCTTAAGCTTCTTGTGGTCCAATATTTCAGTGATATATAGTGAATGTTCAAATATATAAGACTGTGCTTTTGTATGATTTTAAGTATGTTAATGCTAGAATAGCAGTTTGAAATTGAAATGATAAGGTCTGGATTCAAGCCCTTCTTGAGCTAAGAACAGTGAACTAAATTTAAAAAGAAATATATCCTTATCATTTATAAGAACTCCCATTAAACTGAAGGCTTTCCAGTGGAAGTATGCCTAAGAGATGATGGCTATAAAAGCGAGTCTTTTATCTAGGAAGTGGTATAGAAGGGTTGTCTCTCACTTTGCATCACCTTCCTTTAGAATCTCTAAGTCAGGAACCATTAAGGCTCCACCTTCATCTAAATTAGGAGGACAATATTCAAACTTCAAAGACAATGAACTATTTCCCATGACTTAGCTCTATGTCTTCTTAGTTGGGGTAGGGACTTGGTTAGGAGAAGTTGTGTAGGTCTTCTAGGGAGTTTCAAAACCTTCAAAAAGGGGATCAGGGATGGAGATCTCTTGAGCTAAAGGTAAAAAGATTTAAGGGGAAAGGAAAATAAAGTTAGAAATTTTTAAAATTGTAAAAATATTTTTGTTCAAACTGGAGGAAAGTATGGTCAGACAAGAAGTTAAAGGAGCACACAAGGAAAGTTTAAAGTTAAGAAGCCTTGAGAAGTTGGATAAAAGGTTGAGGACGTTGAAAAAGATAGCAATAGATCCAAAAGCATTCTACGCGGAGCAAAGCTTCAATAGTTGGATGCATTAAGGGATCTAACTAAAGAAGTTAGTACACGTTAGTTAAAACGAATATGAAACAAATGTTAGGAGGGAAGCAAGAATGCTAAAAAAATAAGAAAAGAAGTCAAAACTAAGACTTAAGCTTCAATCAGTAGAAGAAAGAAATGAAAGCTAAAAGTCAAAGTTTCTCTCTCTTTATTATTATTTGTAATGCAAACATTATATTTTAGATTCACTTTCTTATTTTCCTTCAACAAACAACAAACACAAAAAAAGTTCAATTAATCATTAAAATTTAAATTCAAATATAAATTTTGACTTCTTATAACATGGAATCTCTAAAAGTTTGAAGCTTTTATTTACACTTATACGAGCACCAATTGCTTCTCAAAACGACATTGTTTATATAACATCACATACTCAAATAGTGAGGAAAATTTTTTAGTTTGAAGAACATGATAATGTTAAAATTTTGTAGAGAGGGAACTTTCTTTTTTGGAGCAAAGGTTGGTGAAAGTCACAAGGATGTAGTTTGCAAAAATCCTGTTTTGTCGTAGTTGCTTTGAATTGTCTCTGTTCGTTACTTAATATAAAACATCTGTGTTAACAACTATTAATTTCTAGAATTAAAATGTAAATAAAAAATTAAACATGCAATAAATAAATTAACAACCAAAATTTGGTAATGTAGTTCAGTACACTCAGCCTAAGTCTGCAGGGCCCTCACCCATCCTAGTCAACTTTCATCGTGATATAATAGTTTTATCTAAGGCTTTACTGAGTCGACACCACTCATCCCTTGACATTATCTACTCGTACTCACACTTCGTGAAAGTATATCACTCTTGTTAACACGACCACCTTGTGCTAACCTCAACAGAGGATTTTTGCAACAATAATTGATAATAAAGATGATAATAAAAAACTCAAGTGATTTAATCAAAAGTAAAATAAACAAGGAAAACACTTGAGATAAAAACACTCCCCTATATGTGCAGCTTTATCAACTGAAATTGTGGGAGGTTGTTAATCAACATCTGCTATGAACATCTAAAAATAATCACTGGACAGTCCACACATATCATCTCCAAAATGTCAGCAATCGAATATATGTTTCATCACCGAAATATCCTAAAAATACAGTTACATAATTGACAAAATTACTGTACGTTTTTCCCTCATAAAAATAATGAAACAACTATCCAAAAATACACAAATTTATGTAGAAAACATAACTACCAAGGATAGTTCGAATTACAAAAAATCTGCTACATCTCTATCTAAAATTATTCTCGTGCATGTCCAAAAAAATCCTATCTTATCTAGGCTTCAACTTTAAATAGAATTCTGTTAAATCCTATCTTATCCAAGATAGAGAAATCATATCCCATGTAAACTTCTAATGACATATGACATATCAAAAAAATACAACTATAAATAATTCCCAAAATAATTAATTAGATATCTTAGCAAAATATCTTAACAATCTCCCCTTTTTTGGCATTATTTGTCGCATATAAGAAATCCCCCTAAACACAAGAATTAGACACTCCCTCTGAACTGAACAGTTGCTAAGAAAACATAAAATATCAGTATCTAAATAAACAAGTCTCGATCAATATCAGCGAATAAGGAGCCATAAAAATTAGCAATAGGTGCAACAGAAGAATCATAAACACATAGTGCAATAGTAGAAGGCCAAGATGAAAATTTACCACAGGTTTAAACACTAGCCAACATATCATTACTCACATCAAAACCATCTGCATATGATTAATAAAATTTATAAACCCCAACAATGCATTCAACAAATCAAAATCAAACTTAATCAATCTCCCCTCTTATAGAGCATATGAAAGCATAAAGTTGTAACAAATTCTTCTTAGTTAACAAAACATCCAAATTAAATTGTTTATACTTCGTTAAATTTATATGATGATCAAAAACAAACTCGGTTGAAGTAAGAGTATCCCATCATTATTGGGTTGCTGTGAAATAAAAATTGGGGAACAAAGCTTGCTCTACTTAGAAGCCAACATGATCAAATAGAATATATGAATTAACTTCTTCCTTGCAAATTTTATCTATTGTTACCATCTCCTCTTGAGAGAGTTTTTTAAACTCCTTAAGTGTAAAGTTGACAAGGTAAACTGTTGGACCTTGAACTTTTATTAGAAGATTAGAATTGGAAATCGACGAATTTTGGTAATTCATCCTGAGTAAAGAACAAATGATGAAAATTCTTGAACCAAGAAATGATAGGTAAGGGTAAAGTAGTGAATGAGAAATGTGGATATGTCCAAGTTTTGCTTTGGTGTTTCTGGTGGATGAAAGATTTTGAAGTGAGAAGAATTAAGGTGAAAGTTAGAAGTAGAATGAAAGCCAAAAATGAAGTTGCATTTGTGTAGTAAGTTGATGAAGAAGATGTATTTATAGGTGTATGTTCTGTCATTGATATTCATGATTAATCATGGATTATAATTTCTTTATAGATGATATTGATTTGAAATGAAGTTGAGAATGAGAAGTAAATGAAGTAGAAAAGGTGATCTTAGTATGATTTGTGTTAAGGAAATATTGTGAAACAAAATCGGTGGTTGATCTGGAAAATGTTTACGAGATGATGCTTCAGTCTTTTAGCCACAACTTTTTCTCTAGTTATCCAAAAGAGATAATTCTTAATTTGGATTAAACTAAAAACATATAGCTATATTTCTTATGAAGACATCAAATTTAAATTCTGTCTTTAAGAATCTCAAAATTTGTCATGAGTTTGAGAATTGGGTGCAGTACATTGGATGAATGTAAATTCGTGTTCTAAATTCGAGGGAAATTCTGGATTGTTATAGGCTAGATTATAGAAAGTTGTCTTCTCATAAGTCTGTCTTTTCACTTCTTCTATGTTTTGCTCCTACTATGTTTTGTTTCTTCTGCTTTTTGCTTCTTCTGTGTTTTGCTTCTTCTGTGTTTTTACTTCTTCTATAATGATGTCATCTTCTTTTGTGTTTCTTCGATGATGACATCATCTTCTTCTGTGTTTTGCTTCTTTTGTGTTTTGCTTCTTTTGCCATTTGCTTCTTCTATGTTTTGCTTCTTCTGCCTTTTGCTTCTTCTGTGATGACGTCATCTTCTTCTATGTTTCTTCTGTAACGACATCATCTTCTTTTGTGTTTTGCTCCTTTTGTGTTTTTGCTTCTTCTGTGATGATGTCATCTTCTTTTGTATTTTATTTCTTCTGCCTTTTTGTTTCTTTTGTGAAGACGTCATCTTCTTCTATGTTTTGCTTCTTCTGTTTTTTTGACCTGGCCTATTTTCTATTCCATTTTTGACCCTTTATCTGATAGAATATGTCTTTGAGGTCTTCTTAAAAGTTGTATATCTTGAAGTTCTCTTTCGAACCATATAAAGAACACCTTAATCCGATATCTTTAGGGAAAGTTATAACAATTTTCCCACTTCTTCTGTCTTTTTCCATTAGTTTGCTTTTCATATATACCTAGTTCAGAAGATAAAATCTATCTTTTAGGTCTCTTAAAAGTTATATATCTTGAAGTTTTCTTTCGAACCATATAAAGAACACCTTAATTCGATATCTGTAGGGAAAGTTATAGCAATTTTCCCACTTCTTCTGTCTTTTTTCATTCGTCTTCTTTTTCATTTGGCTTCATCTATACCTATCTTCTATTGCATTTTTTACCCTTCATATGATAGAATTTACCTTCTAGGTCTTCATGAAAGTTGTATATCTTGAAGTGCTCTTTCAAACCATATAAAGAACACCTTACTCAGATATCTATAGGTAAAGTTATAGCAATTTTCCCACTTCTTCTGTCTTTTTCCATTAGTATGCTTTTCGTCTATACCTATCGTCTATTTTATTTTTGACCCTTCAAAAGATAGAATTTGTCTTTGAGATCTTCTTGAAAGTTGTAGATCTTGAAGTTCTCTTTCTAACCATATAAAGAAAACCTTAATCTGATATCTTTAAGGAAAGCTATAACAATTTTCCCACTTCTTCTGTCTTTTTCCATTCGTTTGCTTTTTCATTTGGCTTCGTCTGTGCCTATCTTCTGTTCCATTATTTACCCTTCAGAAGATAAAACATTTCTTTAAAGTCCCCATGAAAGTTGTATATCTTGAAGTCATCTTTATAACCATATAAATAACACCTTAATCTGATATCTGTAGGGAAAGTTAGAACAATTTTCCCACTTCTTCTGTCTTTTTCCATTCTTCTGCTTTTTCATTTGGTTTCGTCTATACCTATCTTCTGGTCCATTTTTAACCCTTTAAAAGATAGAATCTATCTTTTAGGTCTTCATAAAAGTTGTATATCTTGAAGTTCTCTTTCTAACCATATAAATAAAATCTTAATATGATATCTATAGGGAAAATTATAGTAATTTTCCCACTTCTTTCTTTTTCTTCTTCTGCTTTTTCATTTGATTTAGTATATGCCTATCTTCTTGTCCATTTTTAACCCTTTATAAGATATAATATGTCCTTTAGGTCTTCATAAAAGTTGTATAAATTGAAGTCTTATTTCAAAAAATATAAAGAACACATTAATCCAATATCGGTAGAGAAAGTTATAGCAATTTTACCACTTCTTCTATCTTTTTCCATTCTTTTGCTTTTTCATTTGGTTTCATCTGTACCTATATTCTTGTCTATTTTTGACCATTCAAAAGATAAAATCTGTCTTTTAGGTCTTCATGAAAGTTGTATATCTTGAATTTCTCTTTCAAAAAATATAAATAACACCTTAATCCAATATCATTAGGGAAATTTATAGCAATTTTTCCACTTCTTCTATCTTTTTCCACTCTTCTGCTTTTTCATTTAATTTTGTTATACCTATCTTCTAGTCCATTTTTTTAGGATATAAAATATGTCTTTGAGATATTCATGAGAGGTGTAGATCTTGAAGTCCTATTTAAAACCATAAAAAGAACACCTTAATCTAATATCTGTAGTTAAAGTTATAGCAATGTTACCACTTCATCTATCTTTTTCCATTTGTCTTCTTTTTCAATTGGCTTCGTCTAAACCTATCTTCTGTTTCATTTTTGACCCTTAAAAAGATAGAATCTGTCTTTTATGTCTTCATGAAAGTTGTATATCTTGAAGTCCTCTTTTTAACAATATAAAGAACACCTAAATATGATATCTGTAGGGAAAGTTATAGTAATTTTCCCACTTCTTTTGTCTTCTTCCATTCTTTTTCTTTTTTATTTGGCTTCGTCTAATCCTATTTTTCTGGTCCGTTTTAACCCTTCAGATGATAAAATATGACCTCAAGATCTTCTTCAAAGTTGTAGATCTCAAAGTTATCTTTAACATCATCCTAATATGAACTTGATCCAACATCTCTAGTGAAATTTATGCCATTTGTACCAAGATAAGTTTAATATGATTGAGGACCAAACCTTGATTGATTCTTTCGGCCATAATTTTGATATCCAACCTCCAAATGAAGTAATTCTTGAATCACTAGTTTCTTAACCCATTTTTCTATCCCTCCATAAATTTTGATAGATTTTGGTGTTGATGTGAAAAAGATGTATTAAATCAAGTAAAGGTGTCAATTGGAAGAGAAGGAATTAGATATTTTACTGAAAATGCTCCAATTTTTTAATGATTTCTGGATCGATAGAGCTCCGAATGAGATTATTCTAGTTTCAAGATAAAATAGAGACATGGTGCTACAAACGGTATGAAGATATTGAAATCTAATTCAGTTTCTAGGACTTTCAATT
>JAOSBK010000205.1:34619432-34631332 GCA_027568895.1 Erythroxylum shatona | reverse complement strand
CAGAGTTGATATTAAGAAGAATTATTGAGGGTATATTAGGTAGTATGTATTTATTAGTTTACGTTTCATCCTAAACCTCCCGAATTGGAGGTTTCTTATTTTCAATGTTTAAGATAGAATGAAACGTAACATGAAACATTTCGCTTCCATCCCAGTCAATTTCATTCCATTATGAAATCTTCAAATAAACGATAGAAATGTGTTACGTTTCATCCCATTTCATTATTAACTCTCAAACCAAATAAAGTCTTAGGCTTTTGACTTCAGTTGTAAGATGTTTCCAAATGTAACTTTCTTCTTTCCTTCTTCGAAGTTGTACATACTCCATCACACGCTTAGCTTCTACTTCACTTCTGTTCTTCGATTTTCTTCTGTATTAGTTGCATCTAAGTATTGATTGTTGGAGTACGTGCGATCTCCATCACAATTATATCATTTTTTATTGTTCTTGTATATAATCTTTCATAATATTTTATTATTGCTTCAAATTATTTTCCAACAAAAATAAATTTAAAAGAATTAATCATTTCTAATGATTTTTTTTGTTTACGTATTATATATGCCGACGAAGTGGATTACCTTCACATTCCACGGATTAGAAACTTAGGTCTTGATTGGAGCGTTATAATTGCCTACACGCCATGTGTCTGAGCTGGTGTGGCGGGATAATGATAGTTGTCGTGTGATTTAAAATAGAGATAAGTGCAATATATACGACATGTTTTATCAATTAAAAAAATTATCATTATTGATATACGAGGTTGAGCTGGCACCCTTAGAGGCTTAATTAAGGGTGCCACTTAATTAAGATAAGATTAAAAATTTTCGAAATATAATAAAAAAAAATTAAAAATTCAATACTCAACACCTTGGAGGCAATATTCACCTGTCCTTCTCTATAAAAGCAGCAACTCCATCGCACCGTATCCAGCAAGCTCGTTATGCAAAAAGCCTTAGAGAAAAGTCCAATCTTTCCTTCCTCTCACTAACTTTCCTCTTATTAACTGCTCAATTTTCAAGTTTTTTTTTTTGCTTCCTAATCTCTGTTGGTCATCATGGGTTTCAAAAGCCATGAAAGTCGGTCTTTGATGGGGGACTTCCTCCAGAACTGCGGTGGATATGCGGTTGTTGACGGAGGTTTTGCCACTGAACTTGAACGGCACGGCGCAGACCTCAACGACCCTCTCTGGAGCGCAAAATGCCTCGTCACTTCTCCTCACCTAGTCAGAATGGTACTAAACACAACACACACAAGCAGATAATAATGTCGAAACTTGAAGCTTTTGTTTAGATGAATATTTCTCAAGCAATACTGTCGTATACTTCTGTGTTCTTGTCCATGGTTCAGCTGTGCTTTGCAGAGGAACTGATGCTCTCTTTCTCTCTTTAGCAATCTTCATTTATCAAATCAAATCGAATTGTTTCTGCTTTCCTTCTTGAGTTTAATTCTGGTGATTTGGTACCAACTTTTTGCTATTTTGGGCAAATATGTTCGTTTCTTCGCTTTTTTTCATTTTAAGAAAGAACCAGTAACCAGGAAATATCCAGAATAGGAAGCAAAACCATGGAGTTTGGTGAATCTGATCAACTTCATCTAATCCAAGGAGATTGCCAATAGCCTGTCAGGAAATGGGTTGGGGAAACTGAGTTACGAAACAAAACCACGTGGCAAAAGCATGTTGTCCACCTCATGGTTTTGTTTTTTTATACGGTGACAAATGTCCTCAACAACTATTAATATTTAAATGAGAAACTTTAGGATATATTCCTCCTGTTTAAAATAAGTGTTGTTTTAGAGATATACACATTTATTAAGAAAGTTAGTAAAACTCTTATTAATTGCATGTTGAATTGTCTTGAAAATATAATCTGTTTAATTACGATGTGAGAAAAATTAAAGAATAATTTTGAAAATAAAATTATACACATGCATAAAAAATCGTGAACGATGCTTATTTTGAATAATTAAAATCTCTCTAAAATAACACTTATTTTAAATAAGATAGAGTAAATGTTAAGCATAACAAGTCATTAATATTGAACATATCCGTCGAATACTTGAATTACAGCTTTAAATTTCGTAAATTGCACGGCTAAGAAATCACAGCTAGAATTTGATGATTCAGTGTTGTGCTTGACGTGACAGGTACATCTAGATTATCTGGACGCTGGTGCGAATATTATATTAACAGCATCATATCAGGTGACTCTTAATGCCACTTTCTAAATAATTGTGTGGAATCTCCAGATGTTTATCAGATCTCACATGTTATTTTGCTGCGGAAAATGAAAAGGCAACAATTCAAGGTTTCGAGGCAAAAGGGTTGTCGAGAGAAGAGGCTGAATCGTTGCTCAGGAGAAGTGTTCAAATAGCCTGTGAGGCAAGGGAGATGTACTATGACAAGTTAACCAAAGCTTCGTGGGATTATACCGAAAATGGCAGTGTCTCAAGACGCCCCGTTCTGGTTGCTGCTTCAATTGGCAGCTATGGTGCTTATTTGGCTGATGGGTCCGAATACACGTAAGTGATTTACCAGAATACATACACATGTATGTATAGGTTTCACTTACAAAAACATGATAAATATGTTAATACTAACTGATTTGAAGAGTTGATTTGAGTATGTTCATAGCTGGCTGTTGTTGCTTTATTTTAGTGGGAACTATGGAGAGGGAGTTTCCTTGGCAACACTGAAGGACTTTCACCGGAGAAGGTTACAGATTCTGGCCACTTCTGGCGCTGACTTAATTGCATTTGAAACTACTCCAAACAAGCTTGAAGCCAAGGTGCAAACCTACTCTTTCATTCGCTAGTAAAATCACTCATACATGCTCACAAGACCTGTACATATTTGGAGTTGATTCGCATTCTAAATTTTTCTGCAAAATTTTTGACTGGTCGATAGAATTATAGAGACGAAACAAATGTTGATAAAAGGAACGCTTGATATGCCACTAAACATAACTTCAGCGTTGGGGTATGCATAAAAGAGACCGTCTTTTAGTTCGTTTTAAGCCATTCTCGGGATATTCCTGCTCTGCTATAACTTGTTCTTGCAAACGTGTTATTAGGCATATGCTGAGCTCCTTGAGGAAGAAGACATAAGTGTTCCGGCATGGATTTCCTTCAGCTGTAAGGATGCTGATAATGTTGTTAGTGGTGAATCTGTGATGGAGTGCGCCTCCGTTGCAGATTCTTGCAAGCAAGTTGTTGCTGTTGGCATCAACTGTACTGCACCTAGACATGTTCATGGACTTATCCTCTCCATTCGAAAAGTAAGCTTCCTAACACTTTTTAATCATGTGTTCCATGCTTCTGAGTAGTAGTTTTTGCTTACCAAGTTATTTAACAGGTAACAGATAAGCCAGTAGTTGTATATCCAAACAGTGGAGAGACTTATAATGCTGAAACGAAGCAATGGGTGGTAAGTGTATCCTCCATAAGAAAAATCTAAAATTTTAGAATTTTCATAATTTACTGTGTTGCATCTGCAGAAATCAAGTGGAGTAGTGGATGAGGATTTCGTATCATACATTGGAAAGTGGCAGGAAGCAGGAGCATGTATGTTCGGTGGATGTTGCAAGACTACTCCGATGACTATCAAAGCTATAAGCAGAGTCCTGTCAAAATCTTTACCTCTCTACTCTTAATCCTTAAAATGAAGAATCAAATTCTCAGAATGAGAATTTGACCTTTCTTTGATCACGATCCTTGTAATCTTTTCCCGTGTGAATAAATGCAACATGATCGTCTTGTCTTGCACTCGTCGTCGCAGGTCCCGAAACAGCAATTTCAGTTCTAAAATTCTCCAGACATAAAAAAGTTGTCGAGTAGTTAAAAGTTCTTATTGCATTTAGGGTACAGAAGCCTACAATCTAAGTCAGATACCGTATAAGATTTGACACCGAATTCAGTTCTGATATGATATTATATTGATATTGATTAATATCAGGACTATTTTAAGTAATTTTTTAAATTTATAAAATAGTTTATAATTTTTTAAAATTATAAAATAATTTATTATCGTATTGTATATTTTTTAATCTTGTCTCCAAAAATTATAATAATAAATAATAATTTTAATTTTAATTTTAATTTAATAATTATTAATAAATATAATTAAATTTAAAATATATATTTTAAAATACATCAATTTCATATAAATTTTGATTTAACAATTAAAAATATATAAATTAAATATTAGTTTATAAATAATAATTTTTAAATTATTTATTTTAAAAAATAAAATATTTTTATTAATACTTTATTAATAAAAATTATGTAAAATATTAAAATAAATTTAAAGACAATAATTTATTTTTAATTTATAATTATTATTGGTAATAAAAATATTTATTATTATTTTAAAAACAAAAATTAAAAATTCACAGTAATTATAAAACTTGAAATAAAAATAATTTTTTTAAAAAAATTTTAAAAAAGAGGGAGGGAGGGAAATTTTACAAATTTTTGGAAATTTTGCAAAAAAGTTTTCCTATTTTTTAAAATTTCCAATATCGACCAATATTTTAAATATCGGTCGGTACTATTTAAAACAGGCCAGTACCAACTTGTATTTAAAACAAGCCAGTACCAATTTTGGTCCGGTATGTACTAGCATTCATAATGCTGTCTTCAACTATTATTATTGTTCTCCCGCTAGTAAGATTTTGAAATTTTTTGCTCAGAAGTTTCATTCGACAATCTTCAGGTTCATATTTTTTCTTATTTAACGATTTCAATTTTTATTTGATTTGTAGGGATATAATTGGAAACACAGGTCAACATTAAGTTACATTCCATGAAATACTATTGCATATCAAACACTATAATAAGAATCCACCCAACTTTCCTATTAAAATTCTTATAAGTATTCAAACATATGAATATCTTTACTTTCTATAGATTTATTTTCCAAGGAATCATATTCCAAATTCACTTTGCTTTTCTGCCAACCAAATGGGGCCTAGAAGTATTATAGCATGTCTAGGGTGTATTAAAAAGTGAACATAATGAATTAAGTACATTTAAGTATATTAAGAGATATAATGATACTTGATGTAAAAGACAAGGGTAAGTTGATAATTGGTTCACTTCGGCATGGACATACATACTTAGATGTGAAATATGTATGGACATTTTTATATCTTTGCTTAGATTTATGAATGTGATGTGAGGAGAATCGATAAAAGAAGTATTCCATAAATAAATGAGATGTTTTTGGTTAAATTAGATGTATTTTTTGTGTTGCTCTCTCATGATAAGACCAAAGTTAGTTGATTTAGGATGTGTACCTCATTTAATAGATAGGTTCCACTAACTAGATTTCTATAATTTGGACATATCTTGGCCTGTAGGCCTCTAAATTGGACAATTTTAATCGGAGACTAACTAGAGATATAGGTCTAAAACCTTTATGAAGGTATTGAAATCTGATTCTACCTCTAAGAGTTTTGAATTCTATTTTGAAGTTAAGTTATGGCTATTATCCTTGTTTTCGAATAGAATATAACTTTTGGGGTATAACTCCCAATATAATTAACTAAAATGCATGAAATTTATGCCATTAGAAACTTAGGACATATGGGAATGAAATAAATTGATGAGATTATGGGCCAATGTGGGAATTAAAGGAATAAGAAGGACCAATATGCAATTTTCCTAAAGCTAACTCATGGAACAATAAGATTAAAGCATATGTGTCCACTAGAAGTGTAACACATGATCCAATAGAATTGTAACATGTGGTCTAATGGGATTATAACACAAGGTCCAATAGGATTGTGACATATAGTCTAATGGGATTGAAACATGTGTCTAAGACTAGAAAATTCATAAAAAGGCATATGAAGGTGGACAACACTTTGATGGCTTAACTTTAGATTTTTCTCCTCTCCATTTCACATTCTCCATCCCATCATTTTTCACTTAGTAGTTCAAGCAACAACAAAGAGGAAGGGAAGGAAAAGCATTAGGAGAATTACTTTGCCAATTTTAAGATTTGGGACTTCACTTGGTTGATTTATGTATTTGTGTATGTTTGAATGGATACAAAGATTCATTTGGATGTTGAATAGTTTCTGGGATGATACTTTGGTGCTATTTTGATGTCATCTTGTATAGAATTTGGTTGAATAGTACAAGAGATTATCATTTAGTAGAATTTTGTTTAGGGTTTGTTGAACCAGTGACATTGTTTGAGTCATAACTCATATTACTGACCTCTAAGTTTAGTTATTTTAGTTGAATACAAAACCTAAGACATAGAACTAAAAGTCTCTAAAAGAGACTCTGACTTAATTCTAGCTTTATGACCTTGAAAATGGAGATCCAAAATAGTGGCCTGATGATGCCCCTATTGTGAAGCAACCTGTGATATTTGGTTTATTTCTCATGAGTTAGGAGTCTAAATGACCTGATTGCTAGTCCTATAGAAACTAAAGACATAGAGGGAAAAAATGTCTAAAATGCCTTGATACCTATTTTTGACGTTTTCTATATACATATTAAAGAACAACTAGTGGCTTGAATGGAGGGAGTGTTTGTCACAACTGTGACATTATTTTTGTTTCCGATTTCTATCGCATCTTATCCAAACCTTTATGAATGCAGATGAAAATTTTCAAACACCTACAAATAAATGAAATAGGACTTACCATATGTGATTTGGGTGATTGAACATTGGAAATTATGATTGAGCATAATGCATTCCTAAGAAAACTTATATATATATAAATGATTTGTATGCACATTTATCACTCATATATATATATATAGTATAATTATACAAGTGTGATTTTGACACCTTTCTAATAGTGATAATTTATTACTTGCATATATGAACACGTATATTTATAACTTGAAATGTATATCATATGACTTGTCAATATATAAATTGTGAAATTGGCAAATAGTTAAAGGAAATGTTACAGTGCCTACTTTATTGTCTTGATGGTGGATAGGTGGGCATGCTTATAAGGATACAATGTAGCTACTATAGTTTGACACCAATGGTGTCTTCATTTTAAGACTATAATGTCTCCATAGTTTGATGCCTTCAAGTATCCACAGTTTGATGCCTTCGAGTATCCACAGTTTAATACTTTCGAATACCAGAGTTTGGTACTTTCAGGTATCCACAATTTGATATCTTTAGATATCCACAACACCTCTTATCCACACCCATAGAAAATGTGCAGACTTAACACAACTTAATATTCATAAATAAGAAATACAATATGACAACATGACTAATTGGTATTGATGAGAATTTATGTTACTTGTAATGATGAACCAGAATGATGTGTAATTATATTGATAATTTGTATTAATGAACATTGAATATCAATGTTTGGCTTATAAATGTGTATTTTCGGTATATGGATAATATATTGAAGCATATTTGCATTATGTACTTTACTTAAGGATAACGTCATTGTTTACATGAGTATTGAATATCAATGTTTGGTTTATGACTGTGAATTTATGGTACTTAAGTTGTGATATTTCTAAATGTGTGTGCTTGACGGATGACTATTGTGAGTGGTCATTCAAACTAAGTGTTTTCTCCACTAAGCTTTTAAGCTTAGCACAGGTGTTAGTCCATGTAGGTCTAAGTCATAGGAGTGAGGTACAAGGACCAAGGCTAACAGATAGAAGAAAAAGTACTTTAAAGAAAGGAAATTGTATGTTTTATTTTATATTATCATGTAAATATAAAGATGTATTTCTACTGTTAAATGATAATGTTAAGGATTGGGGAGTTTTGTAATGTATATATGTATAATATTGAATAGAATTGTATACTTTGAATGTGTATATAGGAATTTGGTTGTTATATGTGTGGATGGTTGTAGGTTCTGTGTAGTGGGCGTTACAAGACAATTGCAAACCTACAATAGTGGAGAGAGTAGGCTTGGGCAGCCAGTCTGACTAGAGATGTGGGAAGCTTATTGCAACACGTAACATTGGACTTGGGCAATGAAATGCAGCACAAGGATAGTGGATAGCGTGTGGCACAATGACAGTGGGTCACTAGCGACAAAACTAAAAAAAATTGGTGATTTAAAAGGTGAAGAATGAAGATGTTTGGAGAGGAGAGAAAGAGATAAAGTGAGTAGGTGAATGAGTATCTGCAACTATGCGCTTTGGTTTTTATATTGTTAGTTTCTTTTTTTACAATTTAGTCCTGTAAGTACTGACTAGTACAGTACAAAATTCATACCCTTGATATAGAATGAGCACTAGAAGGTCTAAAGTGTCGACCAAAAAATGGTACAAAATTCATATCTATGACACATAATGGGAGCAAAATTGGTATACCAGTGTTAGCATTAGCATTATATGATTCGTACTCTTATTATATCTTCTGCAAATTTTATTCACTACTTTATACATTTTTTAGAAATTAAATAATATTAATAAAAGAAATAAGAGAATTACAAGTTAGGGTGAGTCAAATTCACTAGTCAACCAAAAAAAGCGACACCATTCAACACCAAAACAAACAACAACGTTCCAAGATAAAATATAAAGATACATCGTTGATACCTTATTGGGAAAACAACCTAAACATAAACATTCATACATTCTTTCTTTCCCTAATTAAAGTTGGAGATATCTGCACTCACCATCATCTTGAGACATCAAGGGATAGCTTGAAGACAATCAGTTGGGAAATCCAAATGAAGGTAAATAGATCTTGTTATCCATGTTTCTCTTCTTCATGGTTGACACTTAAGAATGATATATACAAAAAGATTGAACTTTTCTTCCTTGTCTCTTTATGTACTATATCCTCGATTGAGTGTCCCTGACATCGTTCCCAGCACCGATGGTGCTTCCATTCTGTCACCAGAGATGTAAGTCTCCCTTTCATTGCTTTCCATATTATCGAGGAATATAAGCTTTGAAGAATTGCCTGCTACTGTTGTTATGCATCTTTCTCTATATTATCTATAAGTTGGTTAATTAGGTTAAGCACTCCTTTATAGAACTAGAGTAAATTAATTATTCTCTAACTTTAGCAAAAACACATTCCCTTACCTGCTGTGATTTTCTATTGATGTTCTGGAACCTATGTATATTCCTTTTTATCCATATTTCCTTAATGCAATTCATAAAGGAAATTAGGCAAATAATAGAGCTAGGGTAGGAAACGGGCTTCAGTCTGATTAACCATTGCAGTATCTCTGTGAATTGGAATGTGCTTAGGGAACCTAGACATTTTTGTCTTATCCAAGACCAAATGTCTTCAGAGAAGGGACTCTCAAAGAATAGATGGTCCCTATTCTCTTGTCCTGAGTTACACAGGATACAAATCTCAATGGAATTTAGGAAAGAGAGCCTATCCATTGTACTAATCTTGTTTATAATAATGAGCTATAGGATGGATGAGGAGCTAGGAAATAGCTCTTTACTCCAGACCACTCCACACCAATTCATTTTGACATTTCTCCATAACAGCCATTTTTCACAACTTTTTGTTGTAAACAGACCTTATGAGTGCTTTCTCCAAATATATCTATCAGATATCAATAAGTTATGGGAGTAGTTGGGTTGTAAGTAGTGAATTTCTCTCGGGGATTCCAACCACTCACCTTCCCTAACAAAGACCTTAACCTTAATAGTAGAGGGAAGGAGGCTCAGTGATTGAATGGCAGTCTGATTCCTGAATAATTGTTCCTTTCCTATCCAATCATCATATCAAAAACTAGCCCTTACTCCATCCCCTACCTGACATGAAATTTTAGAAACCAATTCCTCATTTATCTTCAATAGTTGGGATAGAAATCAATAGTTGGAGGTCTTTGGATTAACAGACCATATACTTTGACCTTTTAGGACATAAACATGAAGCCATTTTACTCATAAGGTGTCATCTCCCTGTAGGATTGACCAAAATTTCTTCATCAAGAGAGCTTTATTAGAAGATTTAATAAGAATAACTCCAACATGTCCCTATAGTTTAGGTCTACAAACATCAATTCATTTTACTTGGGCATATCTTCAATTAGGGACACCTCCTCCCTATAGAAAATTTTGTATTAACTTCTTAGTAACGTCCCTTGTAAGTACCATATTTGTAGCATCCCATTATCCCATGTTAAGTGCTGGACCCCGAACTTTTCTTGGAAGTTAGAACTATTAAATGAGAAATTATTGGTGGTTATTCATGTGTAAAGGAAAGAAGAATTATAGGTAAGAAATGGTTTTGGTACAAGATAGGCTATATGTGAAATGTTGGAAGTCAAAAAAACTGGAAAATGTAGTTGAAATATGTTCATTGAGTGTGCTTTTGTGTTTTAGCCATAATTTTTTCTCTGGTTATCCAAATGAGATGATTTTTTATTTGGAGTAAACTAGGGATGTAGCGCTACAAATTTTCTGGTGAAATTGAGTTTTAATTCAGTATATAAGAATATCAATTTTTGGATGAAAATCGAGCATATAATATTATTTCAGTATAAGAATAGTTTGGAAATGTTTGTGGTATAACTTTCAGATTACTAAACCAAATTGAATGATTTGAAGTCATTAGAAAATTAAGACAATGAGGAACATTTTTCTAGAAAGAAGTGCTATCAAATTCCTTCAATTTTTCCATGATCATTAGTTAAGTAGTTAGAAGTATAAGATGTTAGTTATAAAGACAAAAGAAGGGTAAATATGGAATGACTAGTTAAATGAGGGGCAAAATGGGAAAGACAACTAAACTGTTGTCTTAAAATTTGAAGAAGAAGAGAGAATGTTGTGAGTGTGAGAAGAGAAGAGAAGAGAAAACGTGAGAGAAAAAAAAAGAAGAGAAGAAAAATCGAAAAAGCTAAGGATGAAGGAGGAAAATCGTGGGAAAAAGAAGAAATCAAACTTCTTAAGGTAAGTAATCATCTTTTCTTCTTACCTTATTAAAGAAATGGATTGTGTTGAGAATGAAGGAGTAGAGAGAGTAAGCGGTTTTGTATTGGAAGATGATTTAAGAGAACCCATTGATTTTCTTTTGGGTTTCTAAACTAGGTATTGGGTTTTCTAACCTAGATGGATTATGGGTAGGTTAGATTTGAGCTTGATTTGTGTTAATTTCATTTGTTGTGATTTTGAAGTTTTAGGAATTTTATTGAATTGGAATTGAATGGAAGATTGGTTTGTTTTAGGAAATCAAGAGAAACCCTATCCAAGAGTAAGTAGAAGGGAACATTTGAGTTTGGAATTTCAAGCGAAATGAGGTGGGTTTCATGTTTATAATTGAATAATGAGCCAATAAAGTTTTTCCAAATCAAGAGAATAAAGATGATTTCAATTACTTCATAAATGTGCATATATTGCTTTTAAATGATTTAAAGAATTTGCTTTTATGTGTTTACATGCTTAATTGATTTGGTTTGAATTGTTGTAAATGTGGGTAATATGTTTATAGTTGTTGTGTGATGGGTAAATGCCCTACTTGTGTGTTTATGCTTAAATTGCATGAATTTGAATTGTTATGAAGATTTGAAAATGCATGATGAATTACGACCATGTTATACCTTGAAAAAGGTTATGACATTTTGAATTGAATTTTAAGAAGAAAAAGCATGAAAATATGAGAATATGATTAAATGAAAGAAGCATGAGAGTACAAATTTGTGATTGACTAACTTGAGCATAAATTTGTTTGTGATTGGGCAAGAGAGGAACCCGTTTCGTTAGTCACGTGCACGTTGACCCATAGCCTTCTCCCTGCTGCCCGCTTGAGGCCATGAGATCCTGACAAATCAGACTCGTTTTGTTCACGGTGTAAACTTTGATTTTTCCGTTTCATTCCACGAAACTCTCTAGCCTTTTGTTGTGCATTGCATTTGTGAATTGTCAAGTTGATGTATACATGATTTGTATTATTGTGAATTGGTTGAGAACTATGTTT
>JAOSBK010000205.1:34550779-34564038 GCA_027568895.1 Erythroxylum shatona | reverse complement strand
GTGAAAGAAGGTAGAAAAGATGAGCAAAATTCCAAAAGAACCAAGGAAGAAGAAAGCTACGAGAATGATGGAGAAATTTAATTTAATTCACCAATAACCTTTTGAAGAAGAGAAGCATCGAGAAAGACTAAACCAAAAAGGTGGATTTTTATTAAAACACTACAATCATGGTGGCATATTAGATAAGTGACAAGTGTCACTTGCCACATGTCACACTTGTAAATTCTCACCTAGTTTCTTTCCAATTCAGTTCCAATTTTTACTCCAATTTCTCCCCAAATTTCCAATTGCTCAAATTAACAATTCCTCAACTCATTTATCTACATTTCCAGTGCCATTGGACAGTAATTTCTACTACCGGTATAAAATCAGCCTGCCCATTGGCATTTTTCCTAGTCCGAAAAGTACCCCGAAATTTCAGAGAAAATTTCTAAAATTCACTAAAAATTCTCACACCTCAATAACCCTTTCCAACTCAATTTTCAAGCACACAAATCACATAACAAGCAAATTTATTAACAAATATACCAGGAAATGTCATGAATGCATGTACAGTTATTTTCATGTGCATAAGTCACTATTTATATGTATGTGTATGCATGAACATATCAAGCGTTTCTAAGCACACAGTGCCCACTCCAAATTACTATTCTACCCTTTCCACTAGTAATGGGATGTTACAATTAAAGACCTACTTGAAGTTTTTAAAAACTTACTTGAGGTGTAAGACAAATGATTATCCACACAAATGGACAAAGTGGCTTCCCTTCACAGAAGGGTTATACAACACAAATTTCTATTTATCCATTCAAATAACACCTTTTAAACCATTATATGGCTACCTCCCTACATATACCTTATTTTGTTAGGGATAGTAAATTGTAAGTACATATGGCATTGCAAGATATACAGGCAAGGAGCGTGGCACGTAAATTTAATGTTAAATGAATCCGAAATAGGTGAGCAACAAAAAAGGAAAGATAAAAGAGTTTAACATTGAAAAAGGGCAAGTGCATAATAATAGATTTAGGTAATTGGTGAACTCATTTTCTTATTGATGTCATTGTGTCTATATATAAAGAGTTAATGGTAGCTATACATGGTAAGTAAATTATGTTGAGTTAATAATCCATGATTGGTGGCTTAATTTTGTTTGCTGAATCAATAATCAATGATTTAAGGGATTACATTGACATGATGCTATCATGGCCCCGCAAGATTGAGCATCCAGGTCAAATACCTATCTTGGATCGATGAAGATGAAATTGTTGGCAAGGATGTGCCTTGGTAAGGAATCAGCCAATTGATATGCGGGGTGAACATGTGAGATACGTAATTGATTTCGTGTAACTTGGTCCCATACGAAGAAGAAGTCAATGGCAACATACTTCATGCAACTATGGAAGATAGGATCGGCACAAACATACGTTGCGCCAACATTGTTGCAATAGATGACTGGAGTGTAATAAATGTTGATGTGAAGTTCAGAGAGGAGTTGTATGATCCAATTGAGTTCTGTGGTGGTTGCTACGATGGTTCGATATTTGGCCTCAATTGAAGAGCGGGCCACCATATGTTGTTTCTTGGAGCTCCAACTACTGGGTGTGTTACCAAGGAAGATAATATATAAGGTAGTGGATCGTCAATTGTCAGGATCATCGAGGATTATGTTGACATGTTGCTATCACATAAAAGGTCAACACATAAGCTATCTCCTTTATTCTTTGATACTTGTAAGACAATAAAATGTACAAGTAAATACATGTTCAGAACATATTTGGAATATGGTTGTTATTTTTCAATGTTATAATAATAAACTATATTTTTGTTCATTATTAGGCTTAGAGAGCAAATTCAAAACCACTTTAACCTGAATACATGTATTTTTATAACATATATTTTATAACTACAAGAAAATAAGGGATTGGCAATGGAAAATTAACGACAAAAAAGAAATTGTTGCAAATTACTGAGGTTATTTAGTTTTTATCAAAAAAATTGACATGAAAATATAATTAAGCGACGGAACAATTGTCGTCAGCAAACATGGCGGGAATTATTAGCAGGTTTTTAAAGTTATAAATTTTCTAACGAAATATTAGTGACAAAAAATTGTCGGTAAACTTCTAACATATACATATACATCGTTGTCTGTTAACTATTGAACGTTATTAACTTGAAGGAAACGATGTTGTTTAGTCTAACAAGAAACGCCGTCATTTCCTAAAAAGTTAAAACACACCCAAAAGACCCCCTCCCCCCCCCCCCCCAAAACCGTTAACTCTCCTTCACGTTTCTTCCTCCTCTGGCAATTTCGGGTCCACCGTCCATTGTCTGTCTTCATTGGCTTTGTATTCATTTCTTGCAGCGTTAGAAGCTCGTCATCTTCCCCCTGCATTGTTGCATTTTCATGGAGGTAACATTTCATGGTTCTATTTCGTGTTATTTTCATTTGTCTGTGTCTTTGATTTGATTGGTATGTTTTTGTATTGTGTGAATGGATAAGAACATTTAAAATAGAGATGTTAGCGTTAAAACGTTAAGTTCTGAAATTTTGATGTGATGTTTGGATGATTTGTTCATGCATATTAGATGTTTGACAAAATGCCTCTTGTGAGATAAAATGTCTTTTTGTGAAGATGGACTTAATTTGTTAAGATTGACCTATCTACCATTATAACATATTATATAAGAGCATCTTAAAAGTCCTATTAATTAGGCTTAAGTAGGTGTTACCATTCATTGTAAACCAAGCTTAGGCTACTTTGATTGAGGGCAAGTGCATGATAATGTGCTAATAATTCAATACTTATTCAAGAATTATGAGCTGAAAGGTTCATGCAAGAATTGTGCTCTTAAGGTTAATGTTCATAAGGCTTTTGATAGAGTGGAGTGAAACTTCATCATTCCTTGTGTAAAAGTTATGGGATTTTTAAAAGATGTTTCTCTAAGATTTTCTTAATGCAACTAAAAACTTAATACCAAATGATGAGTGTAGAATATGTGTAAGGCGCATTTATGCTAGTTAGAGACAAAGATGGAATAGAGATGATATAAAGTCTCAATTTTAGAGGATAGGCAAAGCCACTTTTATCCAGGATTTCGACGATTAGTTGCATGCTCTAAATGAATTGAGGCTAGGTTGTGTTAAAGATTTGTTGAAATATCCTAAAGAGACATAATGCAAGGCATATTTCAATATCAAAGCTAAATATACTTATATAGGTAATAATAGCTTCAATAGTTAGATATTGGAGGTGTAGTTGAAGCCTATGTTTAGCATGTTGGAGCATAGTAGGAATATAATGATAAAGAGGATGTACAAAAAAAGTTATTTTAGGGATAAATAGGATCATAATGTGTTACTAAAAGTTCTAAGTCCTTATTATCATACAACTTAATGTATTATTCTAGATTGTCGTGAAGTATATACAAATATATAATTTTTCTCTATAGCCACTTGATTGATTAATATTTAGCCTGAATATCATTTAGCCACCAAAAATAAAGAGAATGGTTGGTCAACCTAAAAAAGAAGAAATGATAAGAATATCATCACTTCTTCAATCTCATGTAATAAGAGGGACAAAAAGAGAACAAGGCATATGGATTCGTTCCAATATGATTTTTGAACTTGTTATGAATTCACTGATTATTCAATTTTGGATTGTTATAAAATTAGATTGTTTTAAATTTTTTATATATTCATATTGTTACAATGAAAGTTATTTTGGCATTAGATTTAATTATCAAATTACTTGTCATATTTTTGGAGTTCATTGAATGCATTTTATTGGAATTAGCTTACAACTTTAAGATGAAGTTGTTTAAAGAGAAGTTATTATTGGAATTACTTGTTGAAGTTGGCCTTTCAATATATGATTGAGATGATGCATGATGATGATAACCTTTTTGAGAGGGCTCACTATCTTCTCTCTTCTCTTCTTCCCTTTTTATTACTCAAAGAATGGATAGTTGATGAAACCAAATGGGCAAATCCTAGCACTTACAAATATTATCTTATTGCATGTTATGTATATAAAAGAAGTTTTGCATTAACTCTCTAAATAACCAACAAAGCTAATAATATATTGATCTTGAATAACTTTTTTTTATTTAGCATAACATTTTAATATGGAATAACACTGAAGTTTATCAATTTTATAGTCTTTAATTTTTCAATAATGAGAGCTATAAATATTGCTACAAATATTATAACATATATTATATAATAAATTATATTCTCTTATAGTCTCCTTGCCTTATATAGTGTATATTTCAATGCCACTTTAATTTTTACCAATTCTATTTTTAACTCATGCTTATTATCCATTCAATTACCACCTTTTAACTTCTTATTCTGAAGTTTCAACCTTTTACTCTTAAATTTCAATTTATTGATAATTGATTTCATGTTTTTGCTGAAATTTGAATCTACTCATTTAAAAAAAATACATCTCCTTTACGACAATAATATCACAAAGTTTATTTATTATCAAATAACAACTATTTTATTATTAATAATAAACTACCTTATAATTAGAGTATACAGAAAATGTTCTTCTAAAATTATCATTAATCCAAAAATTCACCAAAGAATAAAATCTCCACATCAACACAAAACCTACTCATTATATTACTTTTCACTACATTATCTTCCAGTTAATTTAAAAGATTCATCTTCTATTATAGTTGACGAAGCTATTTAAGTAGGACACTCCTTAAAGTAGTTCACCGTCGAATCTTATAAGAAAACACATTGCTCCTAGACCTTCTTAGTACAATTTGGTTTAGAAAAAACTGATGAGTCATAAATCATAAATCTTACCATTATATTATGTAGACTTTTTGAGTGAATACAAGCATTGTTGATGTCTTTTATTATAGCACTCATTCATTTATCCTTCTCTTAACAGTCAATAATCAAGATATCCTCTATGCTTGAATTAGTCAATTCTTTAATATCTACTACCCTTAAATCAATATTGCTCACCATTGATGTGTTTGAAATTCGGTTAATATGATTGTTTTAATATATCCCGCTTTCTAAACTATGAAGAATTTTGTTCTTGGTTGTAGGAACTAATTTGTTGGTAGTACTTCTACTTCGAAGGAGATTGATAATTTACTGCTTTAGCAAGTATTGAAATGAGATTCATCTCCTTTTATTTTTGACAATGTCAACAATGAATTTATAGACATTTTAATCGAATTTGTTTCACTTTTATATTTTTCATTCTAGCTCCGTCATCATCTTCCTTCACGTACTTCAAGAAGATCCTTCTGCGTATTGGTTGAGGTAAGTGATTTTGTTATTTACTACGTTTTTGTGAATTTGGTTTAATTGGGTATTTGTTTGTGGTTTAAACTTCCCGCTTGAACTTCATGCATTTTTTCTTTAAATGGCCCGCACCAATTGAAACTTGTTTATGGTATAAACTTCGGTTTATCAATGAATTAATATAGGATGAGTTTGACTTATATTATAGTTAATTACCTTAATAAAGTCAATTCGTTATTTCAATAATGCTCTCTGAAATGATTAGATGCTCTTCACTTTTCATTTAGGAATTTTGACACGCATCATTTTTAAATTTGTATATGTTAAAAAAGATTATTAAAATACGTATTCATATTTTTATGAATACTTATTATATTTGTCACTAGTACATATTTAATATAGGTTAAATATCAAACTTCTAACGTTAATTCTCTTCTAACATATATGATTACAAACATATATGATTGATCTTTAGTTTTAGAATATTTTAAATCTCAACCCATTAACCTTAACCCTTAACCTATGATGGAGCTCCCATCACGACAAGAACTTGTTCTCTTCATTCATAAGTGTTATCTTACATGTTTTGTCATCTTTGGTGAACATAAATGATACTATCTATAGATTCACTGTTTTAAATTAACAGTTTTGCAAATGAGTAATGTTGATAGATCTTGGATGTATAGATGATTAACACCTGATGGATTCATTAATTCTGAATTTGATGAGGGAGTTGAAGTTTTTATTCATTATGCATGTTCTCAACTTGCATATATGGATGGGCCAAAGATCATATGTCTATGTAAAATGTCCAAACACAAATATCTCCTTCCTATTGATGAAGTTAATGGGCATTTGCTGAGAAAAGAATTTGTCCCCAATTATTTTGAGTAGACACGACATGGGTAACCATTAATTTGTAGCATCTCAAAGAGTAATGCAGCACAATCATCTGTCAACTTAAATGAGTTTGAAGGGAGATTGGATCTAGAACAAATTATGTGGATGGAACTGAAAATCCGTACATGTAAATGGTCTATGATGTAGCTGGTTATACCTTTAAGGAAAATATGAAAAATCTTAAAAAAAACCTAACCCATATGCAAAATATTTTGTTGACTTACTACAGTTAGCTGACCAAGAATTATGGCAAAATTATGAGACAATGACCCAATTGTCTTCAATTGTTCTAATATTGAACATAAAGTCTAAAAGACATATATCGGACCGTAGTTTTGATCAAATTCTTGAATGGCATAATGAATCATTGTCTCTTAATTATATAATGGTTGATAGTTTTTACAATATGAAGAAACTTATTAAGAGTCTTGGTTTGCCTGTTGAAAAGATTGATTGTTGCAAATTGAGATGTATGTTGTACTGGGGACATGATGTGGAATTATAAGAGTGCAAATTTTGTGGTCAATCTAGATTCAAGCCTAGAAAGCGTTCAATGAAACAGAAATTAGTATCCTGGAAGCAGATATATTATTTCCCCTAACTTCGATATATTATGTTTCTAATGTTACTACATCTCACATGAGATGACATAATGAACACGAACAGGAAGATGGAATAATGAGTCATTCTTTAGATGTACTGGTATGAAAACATTTTAATGATACCTATATTGAGTTTACAGCTAAAAGCTGAAATGTTAGATTGGGATTGTCGACAGACGGATTTCAACCTTTTGGTCAATCCGGCTAGCAATATTCATTATGGCAAATTATAGTTACTCCTTATAATTTGCCTCCATCGATGTGTATGAAAGACGCATATATGTTCTTGATAGTGATTGTGTCAGGGCCTTTAAATCTGAAGCATAGAATTGATGTATTCTTACAACCATTGATATCTGAATTGCAACGTCTTTGGGAATATGGTGTCCAAATATATAATGTGTTAATGAAACAAAATTTTGTGTTGAGAGTGGCTTTGATGTGGACCATTAGTGATTTTTCGGCATATGCCATGTTGTTTGGATGGAGCATGGCAGGAAAATTGGGTTGTCCTTATTGTGGCAATGATTTTGATGCGTTTTACTTTCTACAAGAGGCCAAAATATGTTGGTTTGACAATCACAGAAATTTTCTTTCTCTAGATCATCCATTTAGACATAATAAGCAAAAGTTCATTAAGAATATGATGGTAAAAACAACTCCTGCCCCTCACAAAGTTAATACAAGCATTAGTAGGAACTTTGGTTGGAGAAAACGAAGCATTTTGTGGGATTTGTCATATTGGAAAACTAATTTGATATTTCATAATCTAGATGTGATGCATATTGAAAAAAATATTTTTGACAATTTGTTCGATACCATAATGAACATTGAAGGGAGGGCAAACAACAATTCAAAATCACAAGCTGATTTGCAACTTTTTTGTAGAAGGAATGAGTTACATAAAGATCTTCACACCAGTAGATATCCGAAAACATGTTACACTTTGGACAAAAACAAAAGAAATTTTGTGTGAATGGTTGAAAGGTCTAAAGTTTTCCAATGGTTATGTTTCAAACTTGGCAAGGTGTGTAGATATAAGGAAGTACAAATTATTTGGGATGAAAAGTCATGATTATCATGTGTTTATACAAAGGCTAATTCCAATTACATTTCAGGAGTTGCTACCGAATAAGGTTTGGGAAGTAATAAGAGGATTAAGTTTGTTTTTCAAAATTTTAACATCATCTGAAATCAAGTTGGCTGAAATGGAAAAACTAGAAAGGAAAATTCCAGTAATTTTGTGTAAGTTTTTTTCACTGTATGGAGTATCTACATGTGCATTTAGCACACGAGACAAAACTAGCTGATCCAATCCAATATCGATGGATGTATCTGTTTGAGAGGTAATTTAAATTCAAATTATTATAATTGAAGTAATAACATGTTTTAACTAGTAAATTGTAATAACCATATTCTCTAATATAAGCGTTTGCATCACTTGAAAATATAAAAAACAAGGCTAGAGTTAAAGGTTCGATATGTAATGCTTATTTAGTGAAGGAAGCTTGTATATTTTGTTCACATTATTTTGAGCTGCATGTTCACACAAAAGGCAAAATAGTTCCTTGTAATGCTGATGGGGGAGGAACGAGTCATGTTGATGATAATTTATCCATTTTCACTTATCCTAGACAAACGTATGGACGTGCAACAAGAAGATTGTTAACAGAAGAAGAAATTGAGGCTGCCCATGGTTACATTTTATTAAAATGTCAAGAGGTTCAACCTTTCGTGCAGTAAGTTGAACATGATTATTTTGGTTTTCAAATTTTGTGTTGTTTATAATTGAAACGTATAATAATGTATTTAGATTATACGAGGCATTGTTATACGAGATAATATCGGACAACACACATGATGATATAAATAAAGAAGTTGGAAGACACTTTCATCGATGATTCGAGAGATATGTAAGTTTTCACTTACAAATATTCTTATAATTGAATTATAAGATTTAAGTGTTGATATCACATTATACTCTTTCATATGAAATTTTCTTTTATATAGGCCTTAGAAAATCCAATAGAAAACAAGTTCATTTGTGATCTTGCAAAAGGGACCTCTGCAAACTGTTAAATCATATCTGGTGTATTTCATTATTGAATACAAATATCATGCAGAATATCATGGTCATAGCATGGCAACAATAAATAGTGGAGTTTTCATACATGGAGAATTGATGGATTACTATGGTAAAATTATTGAGATACTTGAAGTTGAGTACTATGTATTATCAATAAAGCGATGTGTGATATTTAAATGTGACTGGTACGACCTGACTCTAAATATTGGAACAAAAGTGCATAACTGATACAATATAGTTAAAATCAATAGCCGAGGAAGATTAAGACAATTTGAACCTTTCATGTTGGCAACGCAAGCGAAACAGGTGTGTTGTTTCCCTTTTCTAAGCTTATAACGAGATAAGTCAGATTGGTTGGCGGTTTGCAAAGTTAAACTTAGAGGTGTTTTTGAATCACATGGAAAAGTAGACTAGAGAATTAAAAGTTAAACGTTTCAGGAAGATGTTTATTTTATAAATGCGCCTGTGACATATGACGATAATGAACCTTTGAATGACCCATCTAACGAATATGTTGAAATTTCATCTAGAGAGGATGACGAGGGTCAGAAATCTGAAGAGGAGCTGAAGTTTGATTTTTATTCTTCCGAAAAAGATAATTGTAATTTACAATTAAGTTATGATAGCGATTAATTTTGTGTTTGTAATTGAATATTTTATTCAACAAATCAATTATTTCCTTGTCAGCATATTATGTAAAGTATTTAATATTAAAATCTTAATCAAAGAATGTCAACTAGTTCCAGATGGTAATAATTTATTCCGTTGGGAGGAATGTGGCAAAATTGTCCTAATAATCAAAGGAAAAAAATGCAGGAAAAATCTCCACTTCACACACTAATGATCGTTTGCCTTCCATGGCTGATCTTCTGCTTCAAGGTATTTAGTATCATTTGGACAACGTCACTTTCCTTATTATGTACATCTCATTTCCATTTATGAAGATATTATATATATTTACATTTGATGGTCTATAGTACATATTGTTTTAAGCTTCCTTGAATCTCGAAGATGGCATGCATATCGATAGAGGCAGAAGCAATGCCACAACGGTCTATAAAGGATTAGGAGATTAGTTTTTTTGGAAAATTCATCAATTCTATAAACCTTGTCTAGACATTTATGTATGCAACCATATCCAGTTTTGGTTCGTGTGACGGTTTTCTAATTTGACATTATTTATATTCTATACTGATTGTGCTTTAGGTAAACCGGTTCATACTGGTAGTTCCTCTGGAGAGTTAGTCTTCCATACTAAATATGACGACTCATTTATTATATCCTCTATAAGTTTATCTATAACGAAAATGTTACTGCAAGAAGGTGCTATAAATCCTACACTTGAGGGAAGAAGTATCACTGTTTTAGTTGGTGCATTTGAACATGCCAGGACCTTTCTTAGGAGTACAGACATCGAGCACTCATTTACCTTTACCGAATCTCATGTCATATGGAATCTAAGAAAATAATTGTATCATTATGATTTATCGATACAATACACTAGACTTAGTTTAAAGTTGATTTATTATTGTATGTGTAAGAATTTGTCAGACAACCTTCCTACTAGTTAGGGGTTAACCTATGTCCTATTGACTGTGAGCTATTATTGTTCTTGTTCTATAACTTTAACAATTGTTAACCTTCTATTTCGTCATTTGACCTTGAATAAGATATTCAACAAATTGCCTTATTTCTTTTTCCATATATTGTGTAAAATATTGAATTCAAATTCTTATATTTCTAGAAAATTTTAGGTAAAAATATGGGACCAAAGAGATAGTGTGATGTAATGCAACCTAGGTTCAGAGAGCCTAGGTTCAGAGACATGTTCGAAGGTACTTACTATGAAGGTGGACTGTCACAGTTTGCAGCTGGTACTGAATCACCTCCTCCCCCTCTACAGCCTAAAGTTGTAGATGAGACATCACCTGTTGCTCGTCATACTACACCATTTTCAACTCATACATAATGCACTACCCCTTCATAAGATGAAGGAGACATCCACCAGCCTAGAACTGAGGGACCTGATGAAAGAAAGTACATAACAATAGTCAATAATCTATAAGTGAAATCACATTAAGCACTATATGTTTTTAATTAAGTTAAAGGCTTATCAGTTTTTGCATGGTATAAAATTACTTCTTATATTAGTTTGATTCCGTCTGGACCGTGTTCCAGAAATATGACATCTAAATTTAAGGAGAGGATTGATCCTGAGGGTTATATGTAAAAGAATATCTCTCAGGCCACAAAGAGATTTTACTTTCAGGAGATTGAGGTACAATAAAATTTTATTTTCTTTTTATATTGATTTGTATATATTAATTAGATAAATATTATCACATTATAGTAGTTCAAATTTTTTCTTTTTATTTCAGAAAGAATTTTTCTAGGATTCTATTTTCGGCACGATCATACATAAAGTATGAGAGAGGTGAGCTCGTACACGTTATCACAACTTTATTGGTGTGATACACAAGGTAGTGTACGATTACCTTATATTTCAGAGCAAATATAGAGTCGTTGGTAGGAGTATTGGATATCACCTAAGGCAATGTCCATCTCTAGGCGTAACTCCACCAATAGATGTGGAGGCCTAGGGGGAGAGAGTCTTCTCGTACAAACCGGAGGATCAATTACCCAACACAAGCATACGCAGAGACTTGTAAGTATTTAAACTTGATACTTATATTGTAAATGTTTTACTTTGCTGTATTTCAATTTAAATTGATGAGTGAATGTTGAAATAAAAATATGTGTATTGTAGATAATGATAATGGTATAAATGTCTAGTGCCATATATGGCTGTGTTGAGTTATTTTATTTGTTCAATAGGAGAAATATCATAAAAATAGAGGAAACTCTGCTGAAATTTTTATAAAATATAGTTCACATATAACATTTTAGGTTAAATATGCAGGAAAAGTCTATGGGCATGAGGCCTACACCTATTTAGGTGTTTTTGTACACTCACACGAAGAAGCATGATGGTGTGACATTCGTCAATAGCCGAAGTAGAGAACTGAATATATGTGAACTTAATGCTTTATTATTATTTCTTAATAATTATCACTTACTAATATAAACATTGCTTCCTAATATGACCAAATATAAGAAACCATTTAGTGACAGTCTCAGCAGAAACAACTTGTTGATGAGATTCAGACGTATCTTGATACTGTGGTTCAGACGTATCTTGATACTGTGGGTGGTAGGGACCATCGTGGAAGGATCTTCGGGATAGATTCATTTGCAAACATATGTTATTCGCAATCTTTTACGTCCAATACAGCAGCATCTGCTAGACAGTCGCAAATAAATCAAGTCAATCGACTTCAGACCACAATGGACACATTAATGGACGTCATAACTCAGCTCAAACATGAGGTGGATGAGTTGAAGGCGAGGGGTAGCACCTTAGAGGACCGACGGTCACCAGGACATTAGGATTGTTGTAGTATTTGCTTTAAATTACAAACACTTATTATATACACTGTAATGTTTTTATTATCAATTAAGATAATTTTAACTATATATCATTAATCAGTTTTCTATTTAAACAAATTAAATGTATAAACAAATAAATTTATTATGCACAGATAATTCATAACTATTTAAATTATGCATTTATTATAAGATCATGAAATAAAATTTAATGTCGGAATTTTTTTAAAAATTTCTTACTTTTATTTACCGATGGAATATAAAAGACCATTGCAAAAAAACACTTTATTTACCAACATAACTCCTTAAACTGTTGGTAAATTGTATGATATTTACTGATCATTCTTCTTCTTTCGTCGATAATATTGAAACCTTTGCGATTACCTAAACTACGATTTACCGACCATTATTCTTTTTCCATCGGCAAATATATCAAAGAAGAAAACCATCTGTCGGTAAAATTTACCGATGGTTATTTCTGTTCGTCGATATGCTTTACCAATGGAAGGACATATAAAGAGTCCGTCAGTTAAATTTACCTACAGTCGTTTTAATGACGTCGTTGTTCGTCATTTTATTCCGTTAGAAATTATTATTACCAACGGAATACCTGCTTTTACATATGGTTTTTTCGTCTGTAAACTACAGATTTCTTATAGTGATATTAGTTGACTTCCTTAGTATGTGTCATGAGAATTAATAATTTTCTTTCTTATAAATTGTATATTTATTTGTTTGCAAGCACTAAAATCGTTAGAAAATGCTACGGATTAACGTAAGGAGATTTGGGAATAATTTTAAATCATGATCTCTTTTTATTTAATACTCCCTCCGTTTCATAATAAGAGTCGTTTTAGAAAAATACACGTCTATTAAGAAAGCTAATGAAATTATAGATATACCCTTATTAATACTCCCATTAAATAATAAATGAATGTTGTTGAGA
>JAOSBK010000205.1:34525649-34550679 GCA_027568895.1 Erythroxylum shatona | reverse complement strand
AATTACTTGTCATATTTTTGGAGTTCATTGAATGTGTTTTATTGTAATTAACTTACAACTTTTAGATGAAGTTATTTAAATAGAATTATTACTAGAATTACTTGTTGAAATTGGCCTTTCAGTATATGATTGAGATGATGCATGATGATGATAACCTCTTTGAGATGGCTCACTATCTTCTCTTTTCTCTTCTTCCCTTTTTATTACTCAAAGAATGGATAGTTGATGAAACCAAATGGGCAAATCCTAGCACTTTAACAAATATTATCTTTTTGCATGTTGTGTATGTAAAAGAAGTTTTGCATTAACTCTCTAAATAACCAACAAAGATGATAATATATTGATCTAGATAACTTTTTTTTATTTAGCATAACACTTTAATATGGAACAACACTAAAGTTTATCAAGTTTATAGTCTTTAATTTTTCAATAATGAGAGCTATAAATATTGCTATAAATATTATAGCATAAATTATATAATAAATTATCTTCTCTTACAGTCTTCTTGCCTCATATAGTGGATATTTCAATGCCACTTTAATTTTTACCAATTCTATGTTTAACTCATGCATATTATCCATTCAGTTACCACCTTTTAGCTTCTTATTATGAAGTTTCAACCTTTTACTCTTAAATTTCAGTTTATTGATAATTGATTTCATCTTTTTGCTGAAATCTTAATCCACTCATTTGAAAAAATTACATCTCCTTTACGACAATAATATAACAAAGTTTATTTATTATCAAATAACAACTATTTTATTATTAATAATTAGCGTACCTTATAATTAGAGTATACATAAAATGTTATTGTAAAATTATCGTTGATCCAAAAATTCACCAAAGGAATAAAATCTCCACATCAACACAAAACCTACTCATCATATTACTTTTCACTACATTATCTTCCAGCTAATTTGTAAGATTCATCTTCCATTATAGTTGATGAATCTATTTGTGTAGGACACTCCTCAAAGTAGTTTACCGTCGAATCTTATAGGAAAATTCTTAGACACATTGCTTCTAGACCTTCTTAATACAATTTGGTTTAGAAAAAACTGATGAGTCATAAATCATAAATCATAAATCATAAATCTTACCGCTATATTATGTTGACTTTTTGAGTGAAGACAAGCATTGTTGATGTCCATTATAGCACTCATTCATCTATCCTTCTCTTGACTTTCAATAATTAAGATATCCTCTATGTTTGAATTAGTCAATTCTTTAAAATCTACCACCTTTAAATCAATATTGCTCACCATTGATGTGTATGAAATTCGTTTAATATGATTGTTTTAATATATCCTGCTTTCTAAACTGTAAAGAATTTTGTTCTTAGTTGTAGGAACTAATTTGTTAGCAGTATTTCTAGTTTGAAGGAGGTTGATAATTTATTGCATTAGTAAGTATTGAACTAAAATTCATCTCCTTTTATTTTTGACAATGTCAACAATGAATTTCTAGACATTTTAATTGAATTTGTTTCACTTTCTATATTATTCATTCTAGCTCCATCATCATCTTCCTTCATATACTTTAGGACGATCCTTCTACATGTTGTTTAAGGTAAGTGATTTTGTTATTTACTATGTTTTGTGAACTTTGTATAATTAGGTATTTGTTTATGGTTTAAATTCCCATTTGAACTTCCTACATTTTTCTATAAATGACCTGCACCAACAAAAACTTGTTTGTGGTATGTACATCGATTTATCAATGAATTCATATGGGATGAGTTTGACTTATATTATAATTCTGATATCTTAATAATGTCAATTTGTTATTTCAATGATGCTCTTTGAAATGATTAGTTTCTCTTTACTTTTCACGTGAAAATTTTAACACGCATCTTTTTTAAATTTGTATATGTTAAAAAAGATTATTAAAATACATATTCACATTTTTATGAATACTTATTATATTTGGCACTAGTACATATTTAATATAGGTTAAATATCAAACTTCTAACATTAATTCTCATCTAACATATATGATTACAAACATATATGTTTGTAATTAGACGAGAATTAATGTTAGAAGTTTGATATGTTTAATCTTCAGTTTTACAATATTTTAGATCTCAACCCATAACTCATGATGGAGCTCCCATCACGACAAGAACTTGTTCTCTTTATTCACAAGTGTTATCTTACATTTTTTGTCATCTTTAGAGAACATGAATGATACTAACTATAGATTCACTGTTTTAAATTAACAGTTTTACATAAATGAGTAATGTTGATAGATCTTGGATGTATAGACAATTAACACCTGATGGTTTCATTAATCCTGAATTTGTTGAGGAAGTTAAAGCTTTTATTCATTATAAATGTTCTAAACCTGCATATATAGATGGGCCAAAGATCAGATGTCCATGTAAAAAGTGCAAATACAAATGTGCTTTAGGTAAACCGGTTCATACTAGTAGTTCATCTGGAGAATTACTCTTCCATACTAAATCTAACGACTCATTCGTTGTATCCTCTACAACTGTATTTATAGTGGAAGTGTTGTTGCAAGAAGGTGTTAAAAACTTACACCAACCTACACCTGAGGGAATAGGTATCACTGTTTCAATTAGTGCATTTGAACATGCTAGGACCTTTGTCGGTAATCCAGACATCAAGGACTCATTTACCTTTACTGACTCTCATTTCATATAGAATCCAAGAAAATAATTACATCATTGTGATTTATAGAAGCAATACACTAGACTTAGCTTCAAAGTTGATTATTGTTGTATCTGTAAGAATTTGTCAAACAACCTCCTAACTAATTAGGGGTCAACCTGCATCCTATTGAGTGTGGGCTATTATTGTTCTTGTTTTATAACTTTAACAATTGTTAACCAACAAATTGCCTTATTTTCTTTTCTATATATTGCATAAAATATTTAATTCAAATTCTTATATTTCTAGAAAATTCAATAAATAATGAAATTCAAGTAGAAATATGGGGCCAAAGAGATAGCATGAGGTAATACGGC
The DNA here is from genome assembly GCA_027568895.1 of Erythroxylum shatona. Classification (NCBI taxonomy): domain Eukaryota; kingdom Viridiplantae; phylum Streptophyta; class Magnoliopsida; order Malpighiales; family Erythroxylaceae; genus Erythroxylum; species Erythroxylum shatona. The sequence continues at coordinate 34,547,690 of JAOSBK010000205.1, read as the reverse complement.
CCAGGTTCAGAGGCATGTACGGAGATACTTACTGTGAAGACGGATCGTCACTGTTTGCAGCTGGCACTGAATCACCTCCTCCTCCTATGGGGCCTACATTTGTCGATGGGGCATCACCTGTTACTTATCATGCTATACCATCCCTAACTCATACATCATCCACTACCCCTTTATCGGATGGAGGAGACGCCTGCCAGCCTAGAGTTGAGAGACCTGATGGAAGAAAGTACATAATAATTGTCAATAATCTGTCAGTGAAATCACATTAAACACTATATTTTTTAATTAAGTTATAGGCTTATCAGTTTTTAATTAAGTTATAGGTTTATTAGTTTTTTCATAGTATAAAATTACTTCTTATATTAGGTTGATTACATCTGGATCGTGTTTCAGAAATATGACATCTAAATTTAAGGAGAGAATTGATCATGAGAGTTTAATGAGAAAGAATATCTCTTAAGCCACAAAGGGTTTTTACTTTCAGGAGTTTGAGGTACAATAAAAATTTATTTTATTTTTATATTGATTTCTATAAATTAATTAGATAAATATTATTACTTTATAGTAATTTAAATTTTTTCTTTTTATTTCAGAAAGAATTTTTCTAGGATTTTGGTTTTGATGTGATCATACATAAAGTATAGGAGAGGCGAGCTCGTAACAATATCGTGATTTTATTGGTGCGATACACAAGGCTAGTGTATGACCACCATATATTTTGGAGCAAATATGGAGTCGTTGGCAGGAGTATTGTACATCACCTGAGGCAATGTACATCTCAGGGCATAATTCCACCAATAGACGTTGCAGGCCCTGGGAGAAAAAGGCTTCCTGTACATACTGGAGGATCAATTTCCCACCATGAGCATGCACAAAGACTTGTAAGTATCTAAACTTGACACTTATGAAAATAAGTGTATTATAGATAATGATAATGGTATAAATGCCTGGTGTTATATATGGCTATGTTTAGTTATTTTATTTGTTCAATAGGGGGAAATATCATCAAAATAGAGGAAGCTCCGCTAAAATTTGTATAAAATCTAGTTCACATCTAACATTTTAGGTTAAATATGCAGGAAAAGTCATAAGCACAAGGCATACACCTACTCAGGTGTTTTTGCACACTCAAACGAAGAAGCATGACAGTGTGACATTCGTCAACAGATGATGTAAAGAATTGAATGTATATGAAATTAATGTTTTATTATTATTTCTTAATAATTATCACTTACTAATATAAACATTACTTCCTAATAAGACCAAATACAAGAAACCATTCAGCGACAGTCTCAAAAGGAACAACCTGTTGTTGAGAGTAAGACGTATCTTAATGTTGTGGGTGGTAGGGACTGTCATGTAAGTATCTTCAGGATAGTTCATTTACGAACACACGTCCAGTACAATAGCATCTACTAGATAGTCGCAAACCAATCAATTCAATCAGCTATAGACCATAGTGAAAACATTAATGGATGTCATAACTCAGCTCAGACATGAGATGGATGAGTTAAAGGTGAGGGATAGCATCTCAGAGGATCGGTGGTGTAACATCTTGTTACCCATGTTAAGGCTAGAATAATATATATGAGAGATTACTAAGAGATTAGAAAGTGCATTTCATGTTGATGCATAACAACGCATACACACATATGAATATGAATTTTTACACATTAAAATAATTATACATGCATTCATTGACAATTTTCGGGTATAACTGATTTAAATTGAGAATTGTGGTTTAGTTATATGTTGAAAACTGAATTGGAGAGTATAAAGTGTTGATTTAAAATGTTGGTGAACTTTAGGAAATTTTGAAAATGTTAAGCATTTTTGAACCAAGAAAATTGCCATATGGCAAGTCAAGTGATAAATGGAAATAGAAATAAGAATAAATGATAATGAAGGAATCTTATAGATGAATTTAGAATTTGTGAGATAATGATATTGAAAAAAATTGGGAGTCAATTGGAGTAAAATTTTGGAGATGATTAGACTGGTTTAATAAGAAAATATATTTTAAAGTTTTAGAAATGGGACAAATGGACAAGTGACAAGTGTCACTTGTCAAGCCAAGCTAAGCCAAGCCAAATCTTACTATGTCTACTATTCTTTTCACTTAAAAGACCAAGTCACATTTTCTTTTAAACTTGAAAGACTAAGTTACTGTTGTTTCTTTACTTAGTTCTCTTCTTCATAGCTTTCTTTTTCAAGCTTTTTCTTCATTAATTTTTGACTCACTGAACCTTCACCAAAGTTACTTCTTGCTTTCATCTACCTTTTTCTACTCCTACTTTGTTATCTATTTCTTTTGTCTCAAGAAAAACCTAACCTAAACCACTTTCAAGATTATGTATGTGGTTGCATAAGGAATTAGGGCTTCTTGAGATTTTGAAAATTTTGAAGTTTTATCAAGTAAATATCATGCTAGACCTTATGGGTAGTATGAATATCATATAAATTTGGGGATTGATTTGACATTAAATGATCATAAGAAAATGGTTATTTTTCCTGAACACCATGTGGATAAGATGAAAACATTGATGTGTTGTTTTATGTTTTGTTGATTACTATGTTATAAGATAGTGTTGAAATGATCTTTGAGTTTGAAAGATCAATGAAAATATAAATGCAAAGAGTGCAGAAAATTTTTAGAGAAAAGTTGATATATATGCTCTGTTTTCTTTTTCGGTTGTTTACATGAATTTTTTAGTGTTTTAGAAATGAGCAAAAAAGGAGTTTAGAGTTTAGGAATAGGTGTAAGGTGATGTTTTGATATGAGAAAGATATATTAAATGATAGTTAGGAAAGAAAATGAAGAAAATGCAGAAAAATAAAAAAAGAAGAAAAATGAATGAAGAAAATGCAAAAAAAGTGAAGGATATGCGTAAATGATGTTTTGGTTTTTGACGTTTATGTTTTAATCTGGATTTTGGATTTGTTGTGGATGATTTTTGTTAAATGAGAGTCAAAAAGGGGGGAAGATATAAGTTAGAAATGTTGGTTTAAGTGAAAGGAAAGAAGAAGAAGAAGAACTGCAGTTCGGTGAAGAAGAGGAGTTGCACGATCATGCTTCTGCATGATCCTGACATTTGAAAGGGATCTAGAAAAGCAAGATCATGCTTCTACACGATCGTGACTTTTAAAGGGTGGGGAAAAGCACGATCATGCTTTTGCACGATCGTGACTTCTATGGCTACCGAAGAGGAACTGTTTCAAACATCCCTTACTCTTTTGACTATAACTTCTTCTCCCGACCTCCAAATGACATGAAATTTGAACCAACAGACTCGAAAGACATTGTTATACATCTCCAACAAAAAATTATAGCCATCTGAAATCATTTGGAAGAGATTTATTGATAAATTTAGGATGAAATTGATGAGGAGTTCTGAAATTTCATAACTGGAGCATTTTCACTAATCATGCTTCGGTATTTTAGGTGTAACTTGATCTATAGTGATCCAAATGAGATGATTATTGATTTTTATTAAACTAGAGACATACAAAACAATATTTAAGAAGAAATTTAAGTTTAATTCTATTCTTAAGGGTCTCAAAATTTAGCTTGAATTTCAGTTTTGGCTTAGGCTGTAGCACTACCCGTGACAGAAAATTATATCCTATAATTATCGAACAAACTGTATCGATGTAGGCCAAATCAGACAAAGCTATCTTCACAAAATTTGTATATTATTCTCTTAGCTTTCAATTGGTATGAAGTTTGTGATTTGTGGATATTGTAATTGAGAGATATGATTTGTACAACTTGGAGTGCATGATCATGCACTAGCCAAGATTTTGAACATACCCAATCTAAACTATTTAAGTATAACTTTCGCAATACTAAACCAAATTGTATGATTTTGGTGTCATTAAAAACTTAATACATAGGAAAATAATTTACTAGAAAAAAGTGTTCTCAAAATACTCCATTTATGTTGTCTAAATGATCAAGAACAGTGAACCCAAAAGTCTATTTTTAGGAAAATTATGAAATGATCAAATGAATTATGAATTTAGATTATAAGTGTTTTATTAAGGTATAAACGCTAAGTATAAATGATAATTAAAAGAGTTTTGATATTGGATTGATTATGTGACTTGAATAATGGAAAAATACCCTGGAATATCATTGAACATACATTGTACATTTTTCATATGCATAATGGTGCATCCATGAATATTTATGAAATTGTGCAAAATTGTGATATGTGTATATATTGCGTGTTATAGGGAAGCATTTGGAACTTCAACATCTAAATGTTGCTGGAACTTCGAAGCAATAGCTTCAGGAGCAAATTGTGAGTAACCTAAATGGTCTCACTCATTTAATTGATTGTGTTAGATTATGTTTTGAATTATTTTTTGAATGTGACTTGATTATATTGATTCCGGACACCAAAGGTCCGAGACTTGTGATGCATGACTATGATATAAAAGTGCTTCTTATAAGTGAACGTAAAGAAATCAGTGATTTCTGAACTGATTATTGAACGCTAGATTAAGGTTCAAAGATTAATGTATTCTGAATGTGAATGTGAAATCATATGATTGATTGAGAATATGATAATGTAAAGCATTCCATTACATGAATGCATGAAAGATAAAGACAGATGTGACTGGAGTCACTAGTATGAAGAGCTTATAGCTCGGACTATGATTAGAGCCTCAGGCTCAGTTATGAATGTACCCGGTATTTACTAAAAGATATGGGACATTATTTGATACAGCTCGGTATCCACGAGGGATATGAGCTAGTAAAAAGGCAATCGGTTACAATGATAATAATAAATAAAAGTGAGTCTCTCGTGCATTGCATTTATAACTTATATGTGTATTTTGTATGAATGAAATGTGTGGTATGATTGTTCTGAAAGTGATATGCAATGCTTTACGCAAAAATGCAAAGATGTGAATTATATGTTTACATGTGTAAGTATTGTATAAATTGAGTGAACCATCGATAATGGTTACCTCATTGAGTTCGCAAAACTCAGCAAAATTGCACATTAATTTTTCAGGACCGAAAGAGGACATTAGCTGCTAAGAGATGCTACAAGAAGTATAGTCTTATACTTTTAGGAGAAGAAATGGCTCAAAAGTCGGTCAATTGAGATCAGAAGATTAGGTAGATTTTTGTGTAATTTCCTATTTCATGTAGTATATTTTGTATTAGGATATGATGATGTACATGTATGGATGTTTGAAAGCTTCAATGTTTACATGTTCGAATTTATGAAATGAAACGAGAAAATTTAGACTTTAAAATATTATTCCTTCTTAATGATGTCTTATAAGAGAATAAATAATGATGATGCCATGTTTAAGTGAATGTTGTGAATGCCCTAACGTGCTATTATTATGGGTTATGTACTGGAATGTCCTCAGGGTGTTCCGATATGTACCCCGTTGTAATGGGGCGCTACAGGTGGTCACTAGGATATTAGGATTATTGTAGTCATTTGCTTTGAATTACAAACACTTATTATGTACAATTTAATATTTTTATTATCAATTAAGATAATTTTAACTTTATATCATCAATCAACTTTCTGTTTAAACAAATTAAATATATAAAAAATAAAATTATTATGCACAGATAATTCATAACTATTGAAATTATGCATTTATCATAAGATCATGAAATAAAATCTAGTGTCTGGATTTTTTTTTTAAATTTCTTACTTTTATTTACCGATGGAATATAAAACACCATCGCAAAAAAGCAATGTATTGTATGATATTTACCGACGGAACACCTTAAACCATCGGTAAATTGTATGATATTTACCAATTGTTCTTCTTCTTTTGTTAGTAATATTGAAACTTTTGTGATTATCTGAACTACGATTTACCAACCATTCTTTTTCCATCGGCAAATGTACCGATGGAAAAAAAATCTTCTGTCGGTAAAACTTAATGTTGTTACATCTATCCATCGGTATACTTTACCAACAGAAGGACACATAAAAAGTTCATCGTTAAATTAACCTACGGACATATTAACGACGTCGTTGTCCATCGTTTTATTCTATCAAAAAATATTATTACTGACGGAATACATTTGTTTATCGTCAGTTTTTTCCATCAATAAAATAAAGATTTCTTGTAGTGTATAGTTTAGTAAGAGCTGTCGTCTAATGGATTTAAGAGTCACATGAGATATGATTAATAAAATTATTATCTACATAATTTAAGTTTAGTTAATTTATTGAGCAAAATCAAGGTCAACTAAATTTGAACAAGATCCTAACCCACTAGAGAGCTTCATCTTCCATAATAATAATGAGGGCTATTATTTTGAATAAAATAATAAGAGTAACCAAATAAATGATTGAAGCCACATTCTTATTTGGTTGTAATGGCATATAACTAATTACTTATTTTCTTATATTATATTTTGTTATAAGTAGAAATTACATTTTTCAATATAGTCGATACAAGTATAAGTGAAATAAATTTCTTGGACATAGGTTAGGTTTGAAAAGAGTTATAAAAGATAAAAAGAAAAGTTATATGTTTATTATACAATTTTGCTATTAATCTCAAATGAGGATTTGGTGACAAAGTTTCAAAAAATGACAAAATCATATAGATGAAAAAATATGATGACATTTTGAGTTAACCAATATCTTATAAACTTTAATAGCAATATGCAAGATGGATGTCAACTCCTTGATAGTACAATGCAAATACTTGCATAAAGTAGACTTGAAAGGTATAGTATATTAATAGAATTGTTCCACTTAATTTAATGTGAAATGCATGATTAAAAAAAATTTGTGGAGTAAAAATAGCTTATCAAAGTTTATGTAAATAGTTTATATATATTGGATTAATGGAGACTTATATTTAACATTAGTGTCAAGAATACAAACTTAGATAACTAAAACTATTCTTTTATGTCAAACTGGTTAAATAAAAATAATTAGAATTATAAAGTTACATACAAGGATATATGTATCCTTTTGATTTGAAACTTATAAAACCTGTTAAGTTGAATCATAACTGAATCAACATCTGGTGAAAGGATGATGATAGCAGTGAATTGCTAAATCTTATATATATGATGTGTGGAATATAATAACAAATCATAAAGGATGATCCTTGTATTTTATTGACTTTACTAATGACTTTATGTGATATAGTCATATGTATTTAAAATATTGATTTAAATTTTTTAAAAATTCAATTTATTTAAATCTAAATAAAAATTAAGCATTAAGAATGTGGAAGCACTTCAATGAGACTAATATGGTCATATATGAATTTTTTTAGTTACATAATGAGATTTTCTAATAACTACCTTCATAATTAAATTCTATAATAATATAGATTTGTGTAAGGAGAAAACACCAAATGATATATTGTATGATGCAATGTTTATTTCTTCTATAATTATATCTAAGTACAATGATATACTCTCGACAATTCTAGATAAATCATTTAATAATATTCTATATTAGATATGGAATGGTAAGACTTTAAAAAAGTCAAGGTTAATGATTTTGGGATATGATTCTTAGTTGAGAGTTTATTATCTAATAAGTTTAAAACTAAATCAAATAATAAAAGATTATGAGATATCCAAAAGATTGGGTACAATCTTATAGACTTATTAAACAAAATATTTGTCTCAGTGAACACTTATAGGAGAAGTGTTCTCAAGATAAGCAATAGGAGTAAGATGAAATTTGAATAAGTTCAAATCTTATAACAATACATCTAATTAAAACTAGTGCCTTTGTTGATATATTTGATATATAATTAAAAGGCTACAAGATATTGAAAGATTCATTTTTTGGATGAATTCAAAATTTTTATTTTAAAGGTGATTGTGAATTTATCGTGTTTATAAGAAGATTCATAAGAGTATAGTTGTCCTCTTCGATAGGAGTTTCTAGAGATATATTGCTCGTAAAGAACAATAATTCATACTTTTAATTCTTGAATATATGATTAGCCAAAAAATAATTCTTATTAGATATGAAAAGGCAATAACTTAATTGTAGGAATTATATCCAAAGAGATAGAGATCGAAGTTGTTTAGCTATTAATAAGTCTAAGTATATAGATAATGTACTGAAATGTTTACTATTTGAGATATCTAGTACTTATTAAATATTAAATAAATCATTTATTTTGTATATAAATTGATATTTAAGTTCAAAGTTATATGGATATAAGTGAATCCTCATTAACTCATATTTTACTTGAAATTATTAATTTAAGATTGGAAAAGGTTGCAATATGTCTTCAATTTCTAATTAAGTTAGAATACAATTTTTCATTTAATGAAAATGATTATTCAGATCAAAGAGTTATTTAATGAACTTGGTATAATTCCTTTCATTGTTCAAGACAATATTATACTATAGAACGTAAAAGTCATTGAACGTATAAAAGGAGTTGACCACTCATTAAAAATCTAAGTGGGTATGTAGGCAATTTCTCTCAATTATAATGATAATTAAGATGAAAGTTGTAAAATTCAATCAAATGCTCTGTACAGAATCTTGAAGAATTCTCTCTTTAAAACATTGTCCTAAAAGTACAACATGATCCTCATATGGACATATGGTATAAGATAATTAAATAATTGACTTAGTGTAAGTGGGAGAATTTGGTTTAAGTAGTACAAATAATCGGTTGGTTGTAATTTAGTGACATAACTATTTAAAGACATTAGGATAAAGTCCATGAGATAAATATAAATTGCAAATAAAATTATGATGAGATAATTATGAGATCTATGTTGTATTTATGTATTATCCATAACTTATTCTTAGTCATTGTTTTATCGAGATTGAACATTAATAAAGTATAAAAAGACTAATATAATTTATGTTTCTTCTTTATAGAAGAAGCAGTTGATCTTATACACTAAAGTATGGAGATACTTAAACAAATATACGAGTGCTTGTTAGAAAACTAAGTCCACTAAAATAACCATTTATAAGAATTCTATTTGAAACATTACTTATATGGCTCTAAAAATTCTCAGTATAACTTGTATAAATGATCTTTTGACTTGAGATCTCTAAAATATCTCATATATGGATTATTATATTTTAATACTACTTACGATATATTCTAGTCAAAGGTTGCTTAATTGATTGTCATTAGATGTAGCATGAACTTTATGAAAGTAGTTAAGTGATCAATATGGGATTTGCCCTAAAGAAATGAAAGAGAATGTTTCATTATTCTTTATTAGTATTGATTTGAAAAATCCTTAATCAATGTGCAATGATTCTTTGTAAAATAAGTTTCCAAAAATCATTAATAGAAGCAATTGCTAATAATAGAGAAATAACATGATTGGACGCAAATAAAGTACATATGAATTTCATACTTTATATCCAATCAAAATATTGTATAATTGAGAGATTACATTATATAAAAAATTCATATATAAAAAGATTAGTCAAAAACACAACATTCCTAAATATTTAGGTGGTCATAATGAATTGTTAAACGCTAATTTTAATCTATAGATATAAATTATTTAATTATATAATTAAAGATGAATTAAATGAGATTAATTTATCTAATCTTAAATATAATTTGGTGTTATAATTTAGATTCATTACCAACATACTTAAGAATTTAATCATATATAAAGAACGAACTGAAGAAGAAAAGAAAGGTGTTTTGATCAAGTTAGACTTTATTGTAAAGTTTGAGAAACTTTATAATTAAATATATATATTTAATACATAAGGATTAATATGGGATATTGGATCTTTTTTAGGCCCAATTGTTATTTAGCTAGAATTATTTATAATTCTAGTTAAAGATTAATTAAAATAAGAATTTTTATTTCAATTAAATTATTAAAAATTTTAAACTCTATTATAAATAAATTTAGGCTTCAAAGGAGTTAGCACTTCTTGTCTAACCCTTTCTACACAAATTATAGAGTTTCCTCAATATGTTCTGTGAACACTGATAGAGGTTAAATACTTGTATAACTATGATGATTGAGATAAGTTAGTTTCATAAACAATTCATGAAAAACAATAAGAAAATGATCAAACTTCACAATAAGAAACAAAATGTGATTCATATTTTATTATATTTTATATGTTAATCATGTTATATAATTTAAGCAATTTTGATTTTCAAAAATTCAAACAAAAATTTTATTATTATTCTACTAGTCTCGAAATTCGATTTTGCTCCAATGTCCCAAATTAGAGTTGTTTGTTTCATACAAGTTTGCCTCAACTTAAAATGCTTGTGAGTAATGTGCAATTTGTTTAATCAATTTACTATGTATCAAAATGAATTATGGTAACTAATATGTCACTATAATAGAAGGGACTTTTAACGATGAAAAAAAATCGCCGCTAAAAATTCCAAAATTGTTGCTAATAGTTATTAGCAACTATATATATTTGATACCAAAAAAGGCCTCCAAATCCCTGTAACAGATGATTATACGTGACGTTTTTACCTAATCGTTGCTAATAGTTTTTTTCCTACACTTTATTTTTGTATTGAAAAATTATAGGTGATATTTTGAGATATTGTTGCCAATATGTTTTGCCTACAATTAGTTTTTATAGCTAAAGATTATTGGCTACATTTTTAGAATTGTAGCTAAAAATTTTTAGCTACATTCTAAAAAATAACTAATTACTTTTAGCTATTTCTAGAAATGTAGCCAAAAGTTTTTATTTACATTCTATAAAATGTAGTCAAATTTTTAATATACATTTAACTAAATGTTATACCATGTTAATTATAATTATTTGTGACATTTTTAATTTATATTATTGTATATACTATTTAGACTTTTGTTTTTAATCTATTAAACAAAAATATAAAATAATTGAAAATTTGAAGCATTGTATATACAAAAAGTATCATTAAATTTGATCGTACACAAGATTTTAATTACAAATTAAAAATACTTATATACAAAATAAAAATACAAATATTAGTTTAATCACTTAAACTCATTTTCATCTTCACTACTTATATAATCCTAGCACAGTAATTTTCTTAGATACTTTTATACTAGGCTACCTTTTCTTTAAGCAACCTATTTTCCTCTTCATGACGTTGAACGTATGTTAGCCTTAATGAGGATGAAGTAGTTGACTTAGGGCCAAACCCAAGATCTTTGATATACTCGGATCGTATACCAAGCACCTTGTTGCAAATGTCTTCTATATTTGACTCATTTCCCTCAAATATTAATGTTTATGGCAATGTTGCATCTTATTATAAAATTTAAAAAATCAATATTGAATATAAATATTATTAGTTAGTACTACATAAGTAAATAAACTTAAATTTTAAACAAATTTTTATACTTACAGAGTTATTATGCACTCCATCATACATCTACCCTTGACCTTCCTTATAGTGAGTGAGTTTGTAGAGTGTAATTCTATCACACTCTTCTCCATGGAATTCCTTCTCACTCTATTTTATGAAAAAAAAAAACAATGCACAATAAATAATATAGTATTTTTTGATATGATTATAGCTTGTAAACAAAGAACTTACATACTCTTTTCACATGGCAACAAATGGTTTAGAGCTTTGCTTATGGGGAGTTTTCTTTTTTCCTTTGTTCACCTTGTCCTTCTCAAACTTTTCCTAAACAAAGAAAAAATATTTAATAAATTATGCAACAAGAATAATGGAAACAAATGTGATGGGAAAGAAAACAAATTTGAACGTTGGGAGAGGCCCAATAATCACACAAATTGCTCCAATTTTCTAGAGACATCTATTCTGGAACATGTCTCTTTGCCTCCACTTCAAAGGAAAAGATTTGTAATATTGATGTAGTTGATAATGACAATCCCTAATCCTTTGTTTCAACAATGAAGTGACACAGTTTGAAACACCAAGGTTGTCGATATCTACGATATTCAATTTCATCTGTGAACAACAAGTAAAAGTGTAATTAATCTTAAAATAAGTGAAACAATATTGCATATAATTAAATAAGTTGAAAATTTACCAAAACTTTATCCAAAGCATTCTCTAGCAAGTTGTCTTCCTTTAAATGCTTCGCATGCTTTAAGCAAGGTCATTTAGTTCTAGCAATTACCTCTAACTCACTAGACAATTTTGCTGATTGAATCTTGTCTAGAGGATGACCTTGTGAAGTATCAATATGTACTAACAACTTGCTGTTCATTACAACATTCATTCTTTGCAATTCACAACATTTAGTTATATCTCTACCTCTTTTTATGATATTGATATTGGAACCTGAGAACAAATGAATAATGATAAGAAAATATACATTAAACATGTAAATATTTATTTGTTCTATTTGTAGGTGTTAAAGATTAGCAAACTTACAGATCCCTTTATATTATTTAAGGCAGATGGAGGTTGTTGCTAACTTGCTTCATTAGTTGATGAGGTCGATTGTTGTTGTTATCTAGGATCTGATTGATCTAGTTGTTGTTAAGTAGGAACAATTTCAATAATTGCCACCGTCATTCCTTTGTTTCTACTAGGTGTCATTATATTAGATATCTATAACTCAAAAATCAACAATCTGCATTAACATAACTCAAACATTAACAATTCGCATTAACAAAACTCAATCATCAACAATCTACATTAGCATAACTCAATTATCAATAATCCACGTTAACTTAACTCAAAACATTAACAATATGTATTAACATAACTCAATCATTAACAATCCACATTAGCATGACTTAATTATCAATAATCCATATTAACATAACTCAACATGAACAATCCGCATTAACGTAACTCAAAACATTAACAATCCGTATTAGCACAACTCAGTCATCAACAATCTACATTAACATAACTTAATTATTAACAAACCACATTAACATAAATTAGTCATCAACAATCCGCATTAACATAACTCAAACATTAACAATACGCATTAACATAAGTCAAATATCAACAATCCACATTAATATAACTTAAATAGCAACAATACGCATTAAAATAAATGCTACCAACATTACATTTCAAAAAATATAAAGAACACTTATATTATGTTCAATTATCATAATCAAGATCCTGAAAATCATTATCATTAATTGCATTATGATTCGACTCTTCATCACTATTATATTCAGCAAAGAATCATCAGTTTCATATAATTCATCCTCAATATAGTCTTCATCTATTTCTATAACAAGATTGACTTGTACTTCATTTTCTTGTAGTATATTAGGATCAACATCTCTCCTATATAATGATGATATATCGTTACGATCGTTCCAAAATATAGCACAATCATACTTACAAGTATCTATTGATATATATCCTAATCCAAGTTCCCTTAACAATTTGTTTGCTTCATATTATGATTTGGTCAATTTATGTCCAACAGGTAATTCATCATTGAGCAAGTCGATTAATATGTCAAAATGTTTGTTACTTCATTTATTATAGACCTTCAAATGCAACAACTTCATAGCAAAAGATAGTTGTGAGAATTTTGAGCACCTTGGATGTAATTCTTCTTGAGCAACTTTCAATAACTTCTTAAAATTATCTTCTATAATAATACCGATTATGTTAGGCAAACTAATTTTATTCATAGTCTCCATATAATTCCCATAATCCTCAAACATCTTGCCAATCCCATCATTACCATTGTCAATAATATCACAATCTTCTACATCATTATTGTTACTACCATCAAAGCACGTATCAATACTTTTACTACAACTTACTTCAAAATGCTTGCCATGATAAATCCATGAAGTATATAATTTATCTATGCCTCATATTAGCGAGTGATTATATATGACATCTTGACTTTAAATTTTCACATTTAAGCAATATATGCATGGACAACAAATACAACATTCTACACCAATTTGATTATTTACAATTTTGTATTAAACTCTTAACTCCTCCTAAGTATTCAGTGGACCATTTCTAATGAGAGATCCAAATTTTGTCCATCTGGCTATACAATTAAAAGTAAATTACTAAATTACCAAATATAATATAAGTTCTAAATAACATATTGATAAATCAATACAAGTTGACACACTAAGTTTTAATTCAAACAAATAATGAAATATAAGTTAACATACTAAGTTTGAAATCATAACATAACCAAGGTACGTGGCATTGTTAGACCGCATGAATCGAGAAAGGTTCTTCTCACTGTAACTCATAGGCTCATAGAATATTTCATCGATAAGTCTCGATGAAGCTGCATCATGGGATTCCAGCTTATATACCATCCAAGTGGTTTATAAAACATATCATCTATAATTATAGGTGGATTTCTTATATGAATAGCCTGAAATTATGAATTATAGTTGACATACATAACATAACCAAGGTATGTGGCATTATTATACCATATGAATTGAGAAAGGTTCTTCTTATTGTAACTCCTAGGCTCGTGGAATATTTTATCGATAAGCCTCAATGGAGCTACATTATGGGTTTCCAACCTATATACCATCCAAGTGGTTTATAAAAACACATCATCCATAAGAGATTAATGCCATTCCATATACACTAAAGACTTATGTAATTCAGACATCTAGCAATAAATGATTCTAACAATATTCCAAACAACAACACAAAATTGAGACCTTCCTTACATGCACACAAAACCCAAACTCAAATACTTAGACTATTAAAGCAGAACATGAAAACTAAACAAAAGTTGGACAACTTACATGGATGGACAGACAACCATAGACAATTAATAACTAATTATGAAGTTAGATGATTACCAATGCTCTTCAATGCAAAATAGGGCCTAAGAAAATGATGATTTCGTATTTAATACAATACACTTGTTCAATGTCAATATGAACATACACTAACGTTATTTGAACATATAAGAATTGGGCATACACTAACGTTACTATATTTGTTAACAAGTCTGAACATATAACTATTAATATAAATGCTAATATTATGTCATTTTTCAAAACAAGAAGCCAAATGAATCTTCACAGGTTAATTGTTAACTGCATTAGAGAGATTATCATTATTAACGGATCTTCTCTCAAACTTTCCTCATATATGATAACTAATTAGTCTTTCTGATAGCTTAATTTCCCATGTTACTAAGATTGCTTTTAGTTTTTGGCATTTTGTAGATTTTTCTTCTTGTAATACTACATTGTAATTTTAGGCTACGACCTTGATCAATTTAATTGCGTCATTTTCCAAAAAATTGTAAAACGAGCTTTCCAAAACTATAGTTTGAAGTGGTGTTGTTTTCAAAATTATGATTTAGAAAAAGAATCAGTCAAACATCTTAAAGATTTATTAAATTGGCTTTTAAATCTCAAAATAGCTTTAAAAATAATGCTAATATGCATATTTTTTCAAACCATAATTTGAGAAAAAATTATTATAGATAATAATATATTTCTTATTTTTATAAGATTATTTAATCTTTACCACAATGTTTTGTAGTTAATATTATTTATGCACTTTAATCGCTATTTATCCAATGTAACAACTTTATGTAGCACTTTAATTTTGATTTTAACTAATTTCATAATACTTTTTATTATGATCACTAATCAATCAAATAAATTATTTTTATTCACAATTTAGTCCATCTATAACAATTCAACAACATTACCAAACAAGTCATATAGATGCCAATATGAAGATTAATTTATTAATCATTTTAAAATATGAATGTAACACACATTCTTCCTTTTAAAATAGCATACTTCTTTACAAGGCCCCATAAATTGTTTGTGAGCATTTTGACTTATGGTTATAATATACACAATAGGCATTCAATTCAAATCCAATACCATTAAAAGAGATTAATAAAAAGGATAAATTTATGTTATATAAATTAATTTTGTGTTTTTAGTTTTATAAATTTTGATTGACATTGTTGTTAACTAAATTTATTTTTAAACTTACAATAGTTGTAAATAATATTAAATTTGATTTTTAAGAATATGAACTTAATTTTTAATATTGATTTCTATTTTTACTATATTACAATAAATATAATATACATGGTAATTAATATAATGTTATATGCATGTATAGATAATAATAATTGTAATTAGTATAATGATTTATCATTGTATGGATAATAGATAAAATTTATCATATCAAATTTATATAATATATTAGTCTATTTAATAGTAATTCTCTATTTACTTTATAAAATTGGTGCAACTATATAAAATTTATATATTATATATAAGTTCTGTAACATCCCGTTACCCTATCAACTATATAAAATGCATTTCATGCTCATGCATTATATGATATGCACATACACGTGAATATTGAATTTTTGCACATGAAAATAATTGTACGTGGATTCATTGACATATTCCGTATATAATTGTTTATAAATGTGATTATATTGAAAATTGTTGTTTTTATATGTTGAAAACTAATTTGGATAGTGTACTTAGTGATTTAGGATTTTTGGTGAATTTTACGAAAATTTCTAAAAATTTGGGTATTTTTGGACTAGGAAAAATACCAAGTGACAAGAAAAATGATAAATGGTAGTAGAACTTACTGTCAATTGGCAATGGAAAATTTGATAAAGGACTTTGGAATTTATTGACAAGCGCCAATTAAAATTTAGAGACAATTGGTGTAGAAATTGGATTTGATTGGACTAGTTAAATAAGAAAACATAGTTTGATTTCATAGAAATTAGACATGTGGCAAGTGACAAGTGTCATTTGTCAAGCCATATCTTAAAACCCACCATTCTTTTAAGTTGAAAGACCATTTTGTTTTGTCTCTCACGATGCTTTTAATTTAGACGACGAAGTAAGTGTTTTATTCTTGCTCTCTCCATCTTCTTCATGGGATCATCATCATCTTCTTCTTCTTCTCCATTTTTGTTTTCTCCATTCACTCTCACCTCCACCAACTTTGAACCTAGCTTACTCATTTTTCACTTGCTACTCTCACCTTATTGTCTTCTTCATTTCCATAAGAAACCCAAACCTTCCAACCTTCAAGATGATGATCGTGGGTTTTATGTGAAGATAGGGATTATTAA
The DNA here is from genome assembly GCA_027568895.1 of Erythroxylum shatona. NCBI lineage: Eukaryota > Viridiplantae > Streptophyta > Magnoliopsida > Malpighiales > Erythroxylaceae > Erythroxylum > Erythroxylum shatona. The sequence goes on along the minus strand of JAOSBK010000205.1, from coordinate 34,530,685 downwards.
TGTTCTTGAAGAGTTTGAAGAATTTGAAGCTAAATCAACTAAGTTATGCTTTAAATATCATGGGTATGGTTAAATGAAGCTATAATGATGAGTAAATTAAGATTGAGGACCTGATTATGCAATGTTTCTGTATGTGTCATAGGTGATGAAATTTTCATGTAAATGTCTTGCTTTTTTATATGATTGATAAGTAATAATTCATATATTGTTGTATAAATAATTTTGGAGTTGAAAGATCATAGAAAACATGTATAACTAGGTGCAAAAACATTTTGAAGAAAACATAAGTGAATGCTTTGTTTTCACTGTGTACATATGCATATAGGTGAGTTTTGAGATTTGGAGTTAAGAAATAGGTATATTATGATGTTTGGAGATGAGAAAGATTGTTTTAAATAAAAGTTGGAGGAAAATGCAGAAAATGTGAAGGTGATATGCATGGATGGATTTTTCTATTTTTGATGATTTTTATTTAAGCTTGGATTTTGGATTTTTGTTTGTGAAAGATTGGAGTTTAATAGAAGTTTAAAATGAGAGTAGAATCAAATTGGAAATGTTAGATAGAGAAAAGGAAGATAAGAAGATGAATAAAATGTAGTAACATGTTCACTGCGTATGCTTCTATGAAACTTCACCACGGCCAACTCTTGAGTTCGTCGTAGTCAATTTGCAAGATTTTCGAGAAATTTTCCTCTCGGGAAAAGTTCACCTTGACCAACTCCTTGATTCACCACAGCCAACTTGAAGGATTTCCTCTCTGAAAATGTTCGTCGTGGCAAACTTGTAGTAATTCCACTAGGAATTCGCTTTTGGGAAAAGTTCATCGGGGCTAATTTTTGACTTCGCCATGGCAAACTTTCCTACACAACTTAAACATGCTTTGATATTTTGACCATATCTTGCTCTGTAGTTATCCACATGGAGTAATTTGTTATTTGGAGTAAATTTGCTGGAACTTCTTGGCAGTAGCTTCAAGAGTGACCTGTGAGTAACCTAGACGGTTTCGCCCAATTAACTGTTTGCTTTAGAATATGTGTTGAATGATGATATGAATATGATTTGATTATATTGATGCCGGACAATGAAGGTTTGAGACTTGATGCATGATTGTGATATTGAAGTTCTTGAAGAACTAAATGCTTCCTGATATGATTGACTAATTATGAAAGATGCATTCCATACATGAATACATAATCAAATAATGAGAGTTGTGACCTGCGTAGCCATCGAAAACGAGCTTAACGCTCCAAATGTGATTAAGAGCCAAAGATTCACTATGTAAAATGAGTCATGTATCTTTAACGGATAAGGGACAGTATAAATGAGTCTGGTATCGACAATAGATACGAAACAATTTAGGCACTCGGTCACAATAACATAATAATTAGAAAGGAGTCACATGAGCATTTCATATACATTTTAATAAGCATGTTTAGTTTTTTGAAATGAAAAATTGTCTTACTCTTAAGTGAGAATGTGATATGTGATAACTTATGCAAAATGCAAAGACGTGAATTATATATTATATGTGTGATGTGTTGCATGAATTGAGTGAACCATCAATGATGGTTACCTCATTGAGTTCGCAAAACTCACTAAAATTGCAACGTTAATTTTTCAGGATCACGAGACAACTTTAGCTATTAAGAAATGCTACAAGAAGTATAGTCTTATACTTTTGGGAAAAAGAAGAAATGGCTCAAAGGTCAGTCAGCTGAGATTGGAAGAATAGATAGATTTTTGTGTAAGTCCTCTTTCATGTAGCATATTTTGTAGTAAGATATGATGATGTACATATTTGGATGATATTTGGAAGATTATATAGATTTTTTGTAATTTCCTCTTTCATGTAGGATATTTTGTATTAGGATATGATGTACATATTTGGATTATATTGAAAATTGTCAATGTAAATATTGGTTTTCATGAAATGAAAGGTGGAATTTGGTTTTAAAATATTGTGTTTTCCCTTATGATGTCTTATAAGAGAATAAAGAATGATGATGCCACGATAAGTGAGTGTAGTGACTGCTTTAGCACGCCATTATTATAGGTTATGTATTGAGATATACTCAGGGTGTTCTGGTATGTGCCTACGGTAGTGGAGGTGTTACAAGTTCATAGCCAATAGCCAAGCCAAATGGTAATGGGCCAAGATTTAGCAACTATTTTTTTTTTATTGTCACCAAATGATATATTTCTTCCGAATTAATCGAAAATTTTAGTTTATTTAACAACAAACAACGTCGTTTTCCATTACTTATTAACACCAATATGAAGCTCTCTTCATTTTTGTGTTAATCATTGTATTTCCTTTTAGTTCACAGTACAAGAAGCATCATCTCTTTTGTTGTGATCGTCTCCTGTGTTATGGTCATCACCATCGAAAAATCATCGTCTCCTGTTTTGTTACTGTTCTTCTTTTCTGTTTTTAAGAACCCTCGTTGTGTTGTGTTATGTTGTTCTGCTATGTTTTGCAGTTTATATGAGTTTTGCGTTATGCTAATAGCGTATGGGTTTTTGTTTGTCACTGTGTTTGGAAGATGGTAAATTGAGTTTTTGTGTTGGTTGTGTATGAGTTAACTCTTTTTTTTCACCTTCCATGCTTGTTTGAGGAAAGCTTACTAACTATTTGATGAAAGGTTTGTAAGAGTATTTAACTTTTACAAGGGATGTTTATGTACTTCATTCTTTTTTTAATTCAATCATAGTAGCTCTCTCCATATTTAAGGAGGGGTTCAGGGGACCCAAGTGTTTTTATCAAAATATTGACTTTAATGGAAAGCACGTTAAATTATGAATCCCCTAAACATAGTACATGCACACTTAACATTCTCAACCTTATCATATGAAGTAGTCTCGGCTAATAGATCAAAAAAATTAACATTGCTAGAATGTTGGAACAATCAAATAAGTAGTCTTTTGTTGACTTTTCATAATAAAACTGTTTATATAAATTCATCATAGAATGTTGACATGGCTACTAGTTTCCGATGGTAGAAATGAGCTTCGATGGAAGGAATATGGCAAAATTCTCCCTGATGAAGAACATATCAATATACAACAAATCTCCTTATCAAAGTCTAATCACTCCTTACCTTTAATGGCCAATCTTCTTTTTCAAGATTTTTAGTATTATTCGAATTAGCTCTCTTTCTTTATTATATGTATCTCTTTTTCTGTTAGAAAACTATTAGATGAACGCTTGATTATATATACTATGTGTTGTGTAAAGCTTTCTCAAATTTTAAGAGAACGTTGATGAAAATGGAGGCAGTGGAATGTCCTGATAGTCTGTACAGGTTTAGGAAAATTGGTTGTTTTAGAACAATCATCGATTCCAAAAACTTTGTCTATTCAATCAGGTATGCGTGTGTTCAAATTCGGGTTCCTTATACCATTCAGTTTAGCTATTTAAGGCTATGTTTGATTGAGGGTTTATTAATGGAATGAAATTTAATGTAATATTATTCCATCATTTAGGAGGAGGGTTTATAATGGAATGGAATGGGATGGGATGGAAGTGGAGAGTTTTATATTACTTCTTATTCTATCCTAAATAGTAAAAATAAAAAACATCCGATTTAGGGGATTTAGCATGCAATATAAAATGATAAACAGCTTTACACTATATTACATTATAAACCTTTATCTAAATAACATTTCACTATATTATATTATGAATCCCTTCATCCCTTCTAAATAACAATTTTCTAATATTACACCTATTTATATTTCAATCCAATATAAATTATTTCATTTCATTTCATTCTATTCCATTAAAAATCTTACGTCCAACTAAACATAGCCTAAGTTTTATATTATTTGTTTATCAGGTAAAATGCATCATATGTGCGGTTCATCTAATTAAGTGATCCATACTGCATATGGGGAATTGTTTACTGTATCTTTTGCTAATTTAGTTAAAGTCAAAAAGTTGTTAGAAGAGGGAGTCAATAAACCAACACCTGAGCGAAGATCTTTAATTATTTCAATTGATGTTGAGGAGCCTTACTGGGAATCCAGATATTGCGAACTCCTTTACCTCTTCTACCGAGTCTCAGTCACTTGGAATCCAAAAAATAATTATTTCTTTTTCCTTTTCAATCGAATATTAGGCGTGAAACTTTATTTATTGTTTTGTTTTTAAGAATTGATAAACTTTTAATTAAAATCTTGTATTATTTACCATATATCGTTATACTATATTACCTACCATAATTCAATATTTATTATTTTTATGTAAGAATCATATATGATCATTATATTACAAACTTCATGTTAAAACTACTGAAAATTTTGTGACATCATAAAAATTGTCAAATCATATAATTTAAAAGATAAAAATAAAAAGTATAAATCTATGCAATATTAATTAATTTTGATTTTATAATTTCATAAATTATTGAAATGATTTGACATTTTTTACAGCTAAATTTATTTTTACACTTAGAATCGTTGTCAATAATGTTAAATTTGATTTTATTATTTGAACTTTTGGTGATGTTTAAAAAATTCGTCATCAAAAGTCCAGGTTTTTGCAACGATTCACAAAATCGTCACCAAAAGCTTGACCTTTGGTGACGAAAATGTTAAACCGTCCCAAAAGGCTCATAAATCATTGCCGAAGGCATGCATTTAGCGACATTTTATAAAACGTCCCGAAAAGATAAGCTATTCAAAATATTATTAAAAATTGTCACAAAAAGCTAACTTTTAAAGATAATTTTCAAATCATCGCAAAAAAACAAGTAGCTAAAAGTCAATTTTGTTGTAGTATGCCGTGAAATAGTATATCACTGAGGACTCTATTTCGAGAAACTTGGGATGATGTCAATGAGAGATACGAAATAAGATGAAGAATTGGTGACACCACAACGGACAGAACATTGTACACCGCCACCACCATCACCGCTAGAGACTATGGCCCTGTTTGGCAATCAGCTGATAGCTGATAGTTGATAGCTGATTCTATCAGCTGTTAGCTGATAGCTGATTCTATCAGCTGGTTTGACCAGCGGATTACATTAGCTGTT
>JAOSBK010000205.1:34459358-34488775 GCA_027568895.1 Erythroxylum shatona | reverse complement strand
TTCAATTCCATTCAAATCAACTCATTCACTATACATGTTCATAGTACCCTTACACATACAAATTTACCCAAAAATCTTAACGTCATCAAAAACTAAAATCAATTCTTTTCACATAAAGCACCCACAACACATACATATACAAAACACTCATTTTATGCATAACCTTAAAATATCCTTTCAATTTCTCAAATTTACATTTCCCAAATAAAACATTGAACACAATTTACTACATTCACTACCCAATCTTGTATATCATTCAAATTCATGAATTTTCCTTTTTCTTTGCACATGAAATAAATCACCACCAAAATCCCCATTTACTTTCATTTTACAATTCTAATTTCCAAGAAAAGTTCGAGGTCCAACAGGCTAATTAGAACTCTAGGGTCTCGATTGTGTCTTTGCTTCAAGGAGACAACAAAATTATTGCAAAGAACATTTTCCCCTCAAAAGTGGAGATTCTCATTGTGTCTCCCTTAAAAGGTATATGATGCCCATTTTTCTATAAATATCTTTGTATATTTCATAAGATTACATATTGATTTCTCTTAAATGAGTTTATGTTTTGACTTTTAATAAACTCGAGAAAATGTACCTAAACTTAATACGACATCTAATCAAACTTTTGCTAAAATATAAATAATGTTTTCTTAGAAATTAAAGTAAATATATTAATGAAAGAGAAAGGGGTAAGCCTTTTTACAAATGAAAACAAGTAATTTCAGAACCAAAAACAATGACAAATAAGAAATAATAAATAGATAGTTGCCTTAAAGCAATATGATCCTAGGAAGGCAAACACTAACTAAGTAACTTAAACATCATCTTAGTATAGAGTGAGTAATATAAAAACATCAAACTAGCCATCAATGAGCTAGGTAATCACTTAAACTATTAATCAACACTTTAGCTTACATTGTTTCTTTTATCCATCAAAAGAGTTAGTTAAACATTTGTTACACAATCTTTATTTTTTGATTGAAGAATCTAATTTCACGGAATTCCATATAGTTTTTTTTATTTAGGATTTTCCTAATTTCCAAGAAATGTTCATATTAGTTTTGCTGACCTAAAAGTTTGTCTTATGAATCTATTTGATTCAAAGAGCTTGATCATTTATGAATAGTGTAAATATGCGCTTGTAAAGCAAAGTCTTGTTCATAAACCTAATCAACTTAATTTCTAGACAGCTTCTTTTTTTAGGTTAATAAACCTTAATTTTTTACCAATTATTTTAGTTTCAATATGTTTATCATCACTTTATAAGAAAACTTTCATTTCCTTCCTACCATCTTTATAATTGACATATAAATCAAAATGTAGGAGCTCTAATAATCATGTAATATAATGATTATCAAATTCAGGAGTTGCAATCTACTTGTAAACGATAGGGGTTATATATTTTAATGTCTAGTTTCCTCTCCTTTAGGTGTATCATTAGTGTGTAATCCTTATTAGTCAATCTTGTTGTAACTATAAGATCCCCAACATCTGTAGGTGATAAATGTACAATTGGGAGTGGAATTAAGTCCTTATTGTTAAATATAACATAAACTTTATTGATCAGTTTATGATTAATTACGAATTTGTAAAAACATACCTATTTTATTATCCATTTATGTTTGAGTAATTTCCTAAAGACCTTAAGAAAGGTTGACGACCTTTGAATAATTTGTTACAACTATCTATCTCATTAACAAAAGTTGATCGAAATCAAATATGTAAGATCTTTTCACACCTCTTAATATATGAGTATCTTAATGGGTTAAAGAAGGTTGAATATCCATGAAACTTATTGAAGTAGGTGCACGAGACCTAGCAGTTACTTCTAGTAACTTTATTAAGCCTCTTCATTATAGGCCCAATAAGAATTATACCCATATCAGTAAGGTGTCATTTTCTTAAGTAGACTTTAATCCACTTCTTAAATCATTTTATTATCTTTATATTGGATCTAATTTTAATTTTTTAACCTTAATTTTGAAAATAGTAATTAATAATGTCCAATAGGAATAAAAATTATAACATTATCCCTTTAGATAAATATTAGTTACTGTATTTGTAATAAAGAAAAAATAATGGCTTAGAGAATAAAAAGATATTTTATGATATAAAAATAACTAAGGTCCATCATTCGAACCTCTAAAGCTTTTCATAATCGAAGGAATAAAAAACTTATGTATATATGATGTGGATCTAATATACCACAATAACAAAATGATCTAGTAGAAATTCTGTTGACACGCAAGATTTAGAAGTATGTAGTTTTATCCCTAACTAGTGGAGAGGTTGTTTTCAAATTACTCATATTAAAAGGAGAAAATAAAAAATAATGATAATAACGATGATGACGACAACGACGACGACGACGATGATGAAATTATAAAATCAAGCTAGTTAGGTAAAGAAGGCTTAGGCTAAATTTCTAAGAGATAAGTATTGCCTATTTACAATTTTAGGTAAACTACAAGAGGAAAGAGTTAAAAGACTTATGGTAACTACAAGGATCACTTTATGAGGGATCCTTTATTTGAATCCTAATATGCCAAAGTTTTTTATTGTAGGTTATGTCTTAAGTAAGTTCCAACATTGTTATATTATTCTTGATCACTTCCCTCAATTTTTCTTAGGCCTCCATTTTTTCATCTTATAGTTTTTAAGTGCGATCTTCTCACATTTTCTCATTGGAGCATCTGCGTGTCTCCTATTAATATGTTTGAACCATCTAGGTCTTGTCTATCTTAATTTGTCAATAATATTAGCTACCTTTTATTTGTTTCTTATCATTACATTCTTGACCTTTTGTCTTTTACTAAGGTTGCACATTTAACAGAGAATCCTCATCTCCATCACCATTAACCTATGACTATGCAGTTTTATGGGTCAGAACTTCATTCCATAGAGCATGGTTGACCTAATTTAATCACACATATATAGTAACCTTACTAATATTATTAAGAAAATAGAGTGTGAAAAAGAAATAATGATATTTGAATAATATAAAATATATCATATTTCATTTATTAGTTTTAATTTCTTTGAACTTTATGTTAAAATATAATAGATAAATGTGTTTTCTCTTTATATGCCAAACTGTACTAGAGAAAACTTTAATGAGAATAAAAATTATATTCTTATATAGGATTAATAAATATCTCAAGATACATGAGTGAAGAAACAAAAGATCCAAGTCAAATTTTATATATGTCTAATATGTCCAAAGACTATCGTATGTATCAATTGACATAAATATTAAGACTTCACTTGTATTATGATGGTGCATAATAATTTGTTTAACTATGAAAAAATTATGATCATCAATATAAAAAAATAGTCACAATATATGAGAAGAAAATTGTATTTTAAAAAATATAATCATCTATAATTAGCAATATCAAATAACTTCAAATATGCATACTATAGATATGTGAATAAAAAAAAATAGTAGGGGAAATCCTTTAGTCAAATGATCAACCAATATATGCTTAATCAAAAGATGCTCCATTGTGATGTAACCTTTATATATAAGTTCCTTTATAGTCAAATATTTGACCTTCAAATACTTAGACCCTGTGGTATTCTTACTGTCGTCACTAAAAAAACACTATAGAAAGATTATCATAATACAACCAAATAAGTATAGTAATTAAACCAACCATATACAATTCAATCTAAAAAATGATTATCACAATATAACTAAATAGGTTTAGCAACTAACTCAATCATATACAATTCAGAAATCAAATTTCTTAACTAAACTATTTGTGAAGCAATTCAATTACTGTATATACATAGTAAAGAGTTCACAAGTGTCAGTCTGATAGTTTTCCATGAATCAGACCTTCTACTAATATTAAGATGTAACTTAATGTAGACTTCGTATCATTTAGAGACATAACAAAGTCAAAATTCTTATATCCAATCAAATCTAAATTCTCAACCTTCTTGTATACTTACATATAATCCTTTGCTCATTGAATGTACATAAAAAATAATATCTATCCAACAGTTAAACAACTAATGTAATGTCTTATCTAGATAGGCCTGAGTATATACATTAGGTTGCTAACTGCACTAGAATAAGGAGTATTCTTTATAGTATTTCTTTTGATTTTAATCTCTAGACGTTGTGCCAAAGATAATCTCTCTTCATAAGATATTGTTATTGCAAAGCTTTACAATTTTTCATATTAAACCTTTGGAACACGTACTCAACGTTTGCTTTATAAGATAGATTTAACAAGTTTTATAATTTTTCCTAGTAAATCTAAGTACCAAGAATGAAATACACTTCATCAAAATCTTTCATATCAAAATACTTGGCTAATAGACACTTAATCTCACATAATATAGTCAAGTCAATTGGTGCAAGAAAGATCATCTCATACAAAAATTTAAAAAATGATCTTACTCTCCTCACTTTATAGTGCAGGAATTTTTAACTTTTTTTTTCTTAAAGTTGAATGAAGTTATTATCTCTTCAAATTTCATATACCATTACCAGGAATGTTGTTTTATATACAAAATATATGACTTAATTTACCAAAAACCTCACTTTGTAATACAAGCATTTTTCAACATTATTTTATTTAAATTTGAATGAGGTTATTACCTCATCAAATTTCATGTCCCACTAATGGGGATCTTATTTGAATCATTATAATATTTTTCTCAATTTACAAAATATATGACTCTTATCATTTTTCTAAAACCTTTTAAGTTGTTTTGTATATACCTCCTCAAAAAGATCTCCATTTAGGAAGGTGAATTTAACATCTACATTTTGTATATCCTAACGAGTAACTATTGTAATATTCACTCTAAATGCATCTTTGAAAGACATATGAGAGAAACTAACATTAAATTCTATCCCCTCTCTTTTAGTGAAACCTTTAGTAACCAATCTGGTATTAAATTAATCAACCTTACTTTAGGAGTCCCTTTTACTCTTATAAACCCAATTACAACAAATATATTCATAGTTTTTAAAGTTAATTAACTAATTCTTATACCTAATTATGCTTTATGGAGTACATTTCATCTCTTATTATATCCTACCTTCAATCTACACAAGGACAGGGAATAATATCTTATAAAGTTAACTACATAAAAGATGTCCAATTCATAATCATCCTCGCAAAGATAAAATATATAATTAGATGATATAGTAGGTCTCATCATCTTTGGTGGATCTTTTTAATTGAATATGTTGAACATAATAATGTGCCATATGAATCTCATCTATTGTCTATATTGGTTCCTAGTCCTATACTAAAATGGCACTAGGTATATAATCTACTAACCTTAACTAAATGGGTGAAAGGTATGAAATTGTAGTAGAATTAACTCTATTATCCTTTTAAATGTGATAAGGACCAACCATATCATAAATATCAAATTATTGGAACTAAGATAATTATAATTCCATAATTCTAGATTCTCCTTATATATTGTAGAATCTATAATCTTTATAGTGTATGGATAACCTATAAAATATCAATGAGTACAATAAAAATGCAATTTAATTGTATAAGGATTATAAAAATGTAACTCAAAAACTCATACCTAAAAGATAAGTAAGAATGGTTTTCCTTATTTTTCAAAACTCAAAAGGTGTTTTAGAAAATAGTCTAACAAAAATCATAGAAAAACGGGTACCCAGTTATGTTTCCTCCTCCCCTGCTACTTTTCTCGCCATTCACACACCCTCCCTCGCATGCTACTTCTTACTTTCACCATAGAGTCTGACTCCCAAACCCTTCCTTCAAGCCTCATTTTGTTACAGCCCCTCAGATATTTACCCTTGAAATTAAACTATTTTGCATCCCTTTGCTGTAAACACATCACTTTCCTCTCTACCTTTCAAATCTAGTTGACAATAAACTTGTCTAGAGCATACCATTGACATCTCTTCTGCTGCCTCACTCTAGTGCTTTGTTCTTAGTAACCTGGTTTGCTTATTATCCAACAGACCATAAATGGACCCAATGGTGAAATGTTACAACAGGTCCCTTTAGAAAACCAAGAGTAGATCTCTCCAACAAGCCTAGATTATCCTTATCCTATAAGCCAAGACAAATCTCCTTCCTGCAAGACCTAGACGTAGGTGGTAGGTGACACTAAACATTAGCTGAAACTAACATATTGTCCATATAGTGAAGCACTCAAACAAAGAATAATTGCTCCTCCTTTAGACATCTTGAAGGCAGGTGTGGACAGATTGAAACTACACTTAGTGGTTTCGTTATAGATAAAAGAATTGCATTTCCTATAATGAAACATTAGGCATTCAATGCATGGAAGCAAAATGGTTAAATGGAGGTCCTAGTAAACAATGAGTTCATGTTTCTCTTTAAAATTTCCAACCTGGAGGAAGCTAAACTATTCTTACAATCTAGACCTAGGCACGTACAAAAATAAGACCCTACTGCTATAGGCATGGAGACCTAAACTTCAACTTGAAGATTTGAAAATAGACAACATATCGATATGGTTAAGCATACATGATGTTCCGCTTGAATATTGAACAATGAGTGGGTCAAGCTACCTTACAAGTTTTTTTAGAAGACTAATAGCGCTTAATCAAGCAATGGTTGAAACAACGCATATTAGTTATGCAAGAGTATGTGTCTTGGTGACTTCTTTAACTAATTTACCTAATATTATTCCATTCATTAGGTTGAACGAGGACTTATAACCCATTAAGGATTAGTTTCGAGTAACGTATGCATAAAGGCCACAAATAGGTCAAAAATAGAAATGGATACCTACAAGGAGGACTTTTAAATCAAGCAGTTACCAAGAATTATTACTAATTAGCGATGAGAAGTATGTCATCATTGAAGTTGCTGAAATTGGAGTAGCAGACACAAACATATTAACAACTCATAACACACATACGGTAGGGAAATCTAATGGAGAAATTGCATTAGTACAAAATCCTCTTATAGCCATAATGAAGTTACTGAAATTAGAGTATCATCGCATGTTAACTGCTCATAATACACATATGGAGGAAAATAAGTAATGTAGAAATTGCATTAGTTCAAACTCATCTTGTACTAGCCAATGACATTAAAGTGGAAAATAGAAAGTGAAAATGGTTGAGCTGAATGTAAACTGTGATAAAACCAATGAAGTACTATAAAAAACAACACAAAAGATGACATCTAATGCAAGTTGTAATGCAAAATAAAATGCTGGAAATTTTAAAAACAAACTCAATGAATCTCGTTACAAAAAAACAACAGTTACTTCAAACAGAAACAACACCTGAATTTGAAAATGTTATTAGGTGAAGATTGAATAGGAAGACAAAACACTCCCTAGGGAAGACAACTGAATGAATTTTCTTACTTAAAACGTAAGAGGGGCTAATACCCATAACAAAAAACTGATGATCAGAGATATTATTTTGCAGAACAATGTTATTTTAGCTGGTATTTTGGAAGCGAGAGTAAGAAGGGAAAGCAGTAATATGCTGAACTATTTCTAGTTAAGTGGCAAAGCATCTCCAACATCTCCTATCATTTGAATGGTCAAATTTTTTGTCTTATACGACTTCAACGCTCTATCTATCATCTCACCTAACCTAACAGATCAAATGATTCATTTAGAGGTTGTTATTGGATAACTCAATCAAAGTTTGTGTATATCCATCATATGCGCACATAATAATGCATTTCAGAGAAATTTCTTATGGAATCACATCAAATTGCCACTTCCAATATAGACCCATAGATGTTGTCAGGTACCTTCTATTCCATGCAAAGAATTAAGGAGGCTAAGGGACCAAGGTGAGTTTGTATTCTTTGCACGGATCTTGGCAAATGTTTGGAGGAAGACTAATATACTCATATACCAATGGGAGGCTACTTCTATACATGGATAAACAAGAAATCAGGTTCTGATTTAATAAGGAAGAAATTGGATGGCGTGGTAAATCTTCAATGGATGAAACAATTTCCCAACTACTTTTCAAAGTTTACTAGTAATTACTTATCAGATCATACTCGCATTCTCACTTCTCTGACTGCAGAGAGAATTGTCCATCCTTTTAGGTTCAATAAATTTCTGATATAACTAGTTATGTTTGAGGAAGGCTTATATGTTGCATTAAGTTCTGACATCTAAGGAATTAAATAGTTTATCTTTTGAAAGAAGTTTTAATTAATCAAACAGGAAATGAAGATTCTTTATAGTGCTATTATTGTCAACACACACCATCTTATCAACACAACTAGAGGAGAGTTGGAAGCTATACAACAGTTGCAATATACCAATACTGAGAATTAAAGAATTAAAGTAAGGGAGAGGGAAGCATTACACAATTACTCTCAAACATTATTTTTCGATTATTCACCTATTTAAACAAAGAGTAAGAGTGGAATGGATGAAATATGGAGACGGAAACACCTTTGTATTTCGCAAGGCCATATTTTCAAGAAAGGCTAGAAATAGAATTATCTCACTCAATCACAATAACATTGTTCTTGATTCTCAAACCCAGCTTATGTTAAGAGCTTATGAACTCTTTAATGAGCTTATGTGCAAGCCCACAGATGCAAACTCTTCCAAACGATTTCTCAAATATATTTTAAATGACTCTATTTCTTCAGAAGATGCAACCCAATTAGCCAAACCTATATCACTATAGGAAATGAAGGATACAATTGCATCTCTGCACCCTCACAAAGCCTTTGGACCTGATGGTTTCAATGTCAAAATTTTTACAAAAACTTGGTCTCACTGGAAACATGGTTTTGGAAGTTGTGATGGAATTCTTTAGTAAAGGTACACTTCTTAAAGAGATCAATAAGACTTTTATCACTCTTGTACCAAAGAATGGTGAATTGAATGGCTTCGCTAATTTTAGACTAATTGTTTGTTGCAATTCCTTGTATAAAATCATTTCCAAACTTATAGCTCAAAAGCTCAAAGTAATTATTCATAAGCACATTAGCCATACTCAAGCTGCTTATATACCTTCAAGAATAATTGTTGATAACATTATGATACTTCAAGAACTCATTACTAATTCCTTTAAGAAGAAAATCAATCCCACTTGCTGTATGAAAATTGATCTCAAGAAAACATATGATAATATTGATTAGAGCTTCATCACAAATATTCTACAGGTTATGGAATTTCCAAGAATATTCATACGGTGGATTGAACAATACTTGATGACTTCCTTACATAACATCTTGATGAATGGACAATCTACTAGGTTTTTTCAAAGTAGCAAAGGGATCAGGCAAGGAGATCCTTCATCTCCATACATCTTCGCCTTGGTGATGCAAACTCTCCATAAGACCATTGGGAATATTGTGGCATGGACAAAGAATTTCAAATACCACTCAAAGTGTTGTAAATTGAAACTAATCAATGTTTGTTTTATAGATGACGTGATTTTGCTTTCAAAAGTTGATGCCTTGCCCATTTCTATCTTGATTAAAGCTCTGAAAATATTCCAAAGAGCCTCAGGACTACAAGTAAATTTTTCCAAAAGCAATATATTTTTTTATAAGAGTGCCTTAGATCTTTAACAATTGATTTCTACCTTAACTAGAATGCAATCATAAGAATTGATGTTGAAATAGTTAGGCATCCCAATCTCTCAACACATATTAAAAGCAAAGGATTACATTGAACTACTTGATAGAATACAAGCTAGAATTTTAACTTACAGCTTTAGACATCTTTTGCGAGTAGGGAAAATATAACTTATTTGCTCGGTTCTCAATTCCATCAACAACTATTGGGTAACCCACTTATCTTTTCTAGGATCAATCCTGAAAGCCTATTTAATCTTCAAATGTTGCTACATTAGAGACATATGGAGGGAACTTCACAACAAATGCACATTAACTATTGAAATTAACAACCTGGACAACATCCAAACTCAATTGTTGAACTACGAAAACAACAACGTTAGTAAATGTTTTTGGATAGCCTTATCTTCGACAATCATAGCTACATGGGATGAGAGGAATTTCAGAACATTTCAAGACAAAAGCACCACTCAGAACAAGTTTTATAAACAATTGGTACAATAGATTACGCTCTAAATAAGCTTACAAAAGTAGAATTTCCAGTATATGCAATACCTATTTGTACATTGGAATGTTTAGATTGTTTAAAGCTATTGCCGAAAATTTTAATGACAAAGTAAGTAAAGACTACATGTATTGGTGAAATGTTCCAAAGAATCAGTTTGGGACCCCAGGAGGCTGTTGTGGCATACATGGCGGGACACTAACAGCTAAGTTACATCTTCAGCTCCATGGGTGAGGTCGTTAGTTAGTGATTTGGGTTTTATAGTATCTATATGCTGTCAGAATTTACATTTTATATTAGGCTTATTCTTTTAGTTGTGTAGGGGAGTAATCTTAATTGTAACTAAGTTGAGACAAAAAAAAAATGCTTTGTAAGTTAAAACAACTTTGATTCGCTTTCAAGGCTCAATTACATTCAGTTTTAAAAAAAAGTGTTTAGGAATTGATTTACATAGGAATGTATTTAAAATATACAAAGTAGTCTTAATATCCTCCCCCTAAACGTAATTTAAAAGGTTAGTCCTACTCCACATGCTCCTCACTGTATCCTTTACTATGAAATTCCACCTTTCAATGACACTATTATGCTCAAGATTAATCGACATAGTAATCTGGGTTTCTATTCCACAATTTTCCTAGTACTTGACAAACATCGTTTTTTTTTTGTAGAAAAACTCTACACTTGTGATAATATTCACACACACTATAAAACATGGCAATCTTAATTGATTTTATAATTAGTTATCAAATTAAGTTTTAAGATCTTAAATTTGATAAGAATATAGAATTTTCTTTAATTAAGGACATATATCAATAACGAGAATAATAATCAATAAAGTTTAAAAATAAGTAGAATTACAAATAGTATGTGAATAAGAACTATACATATTAGTATAAATCGAAAATGGCAAGTTGACCTTTTTTTTTCTTTATTTTGGTCAACTTACCTCTACAACAATTAATACATGTCCCTATATCATCAAAATCAAGAGCTAGAAAAATATTTTCTCGTATCAATCTTTCATTAGAAGAATGTTTTCTTTTATCAATCTTTCAACTGTTTCTCTAGAGATCTAACCCAATCCTTATCCCACAATATAAATGATTTCTCTTTTATGAGAGGATTTTTACTTATAATCTTTTCAATAATATACAAAGAAACATAGATTTCATCAAGAGTGAACATATATTCTATACAAATTACATGTTAAGAAAGATATATCGATGCGCTTTGCATCGAAGGAGTTGTTTACTAAAGCTTTTATACAAAAATATAGACTTTTATCTCTAAAAAAATATAACGATTTAACTTTATCTAAAATATGGTATATAATGTGTTAGACAAAATAAATTTAAAACCAATATCAAGGTTTAAACAAATAACTCCTACAAAATCTACATCCATTTCTCTATTATTGCCAACCATTAATTTTGGACTCATCTTTAGTTGTATCTTTGACATAAACCATATATTCGGAACAAAATTATTATAAGATCCACTATCTAGCCACTAGGAACCTAATATTTATATAGAAATTAGATTTATGATTAAAAAAGCCAAAGAGTTGGATTTTATGCAATCATATTTTCTTTGACCTTTATTCTCTACAAAAAAGTATCTTATATTCTTTAGAATATCCTTTGGCCCCTCCACAACAGTATCTAATCTTTTTATTTAAATGGAGGGGATTTTAGGACCTTACTTTTGGGTTTTTATGGGTTTGATTTTATGTTTTGGTTTAGCCACTAATAGGGATGTTTGTATTATTTTCTTTAGCTATTCTTCTTCTACTACACAATGGGTAATGACGACTTTAATATCTCTTGCTTTATCTTATGGGTTATTGGTAGTAATAAGGATACCAAATTTTGATATAAGTGTATTCAAAGTTTGGTGAACAATAAAAGTATCAAGAATGACTATGTTTATGGATTTAACTTTACTTTGTAAAATCATAATAATATATTTTCTCACTCTCCCAACCTTAATGTATCTTATAGAATATAATTCTTTTAGAATAGATCAAATTTCAGCATCAGAAGAAACTTATTACCTTTTGAGAAACATTATTGAGAAATCCCTTTGGTATATTTGTTTACAATAGTTCATTAAGTAGATGGTCATGTATATACCTCTTGATGATCAAATAGGCAAGATTTTCAGCTTCTGTACCTACATATGTGGGAATAAATGAGTTTTCCTTAACTATGTCCATGTTAATATCCACCATCCAAAAACATTCCATATTTTTGTTTTCCAATCCATGAAATTCAACCAAATGGAACTTTTTAATCTTTATAGGTCGTGTGATGCACTAAACGTGTATACATGTTCTTTGACCCTTTTGGTGCATGCATGACATATGTACAACAAAAAGTTATCCTTTTTTACCTATTTTCCTGTATTTCTCAAACAGAAACTAATATATATGATAAATACACTATGCATCTAAGCATCCTTCGTTTAGTTAAAACAATCATAAAACCATTCTGATATCCCGTGCTAAACAAAACATAAACTTTATTTATTAGTTTAAGATCAACCATAAATTTGTAAAAAATATAAATGTTTAAGTAAATTGTTGAAGGTCCTGAGTATGTATATCAACTTTTGAATAATTACTGAAACTCTCAATTATTCTCAACAAAAGTTACTTAAAATCAATTATATAATATTTTTCTATGCCTTTGGATCTTTTAATGGGTAAGAGAAAACTAACTATCCCTGAAACTTCCTTAAATAGGTACAAAAAACCTATTCATTTATAGTGGGCCTTCTCCTCATTTGCCTAATAAAATCCTAACCTACATTAATAAAGTGCTATTTTATTTATTAAACCTTCACTTAACTATGCTATTTATTATTTTGTAGCAGATTAAATTTAAATTTCTTAACCATAATTTTGTAAATAGTTATTAATAAATTTCTAACAGGAATAAAATTCCAACACTGATTAGTACGAGATTAATAGATTTGTGAAATTTTTAAATATAAAACAAATAGGAATTGATACATAAGTGAACACGAAAGTTATTACATAAATTTGAAGGCCTAACACGCTTTTGAATAATTTGGCATGTTACCTACTTAGCCATCTCAACTCATTTTCATAACTGTTGCTATTATCATGGGTCTGGCATAATTAGGTTCAACTCAAGGATGAATTTTCGAACTAAATTAATATATAAGACTGAAAAAATATTCACATATTATATGAGTAAGTTTCCTTTAAAATAGGATTGGCAATAGAATAAGCCATAAAAAATTTAAATATTGGTCCGAACTCAACTTTAGATTAGATCAAACCTAAAAGTGGTCTCAAGACAATCAAAAGATCTTAATTGATCGGTTGGGGTTTGCTCTTTTTTATTGAGAAATAATATTGTTTTTGTTTATAAAAAAAATGATGTTTTCACACGCACACAAATATATGTGTGTCTAAGCTTAAATATCGATCCAAATTTAAAAGTTAAAAACAAAAATCTAACTCTAAATTAAAATTTTCAGACTGAAATTATTGACTTTATATTAGATCAATCCAAATCAAATTGAATATTTTTATCATCCATAGTATAAAAGAAAATATACCTAAAGATTCAACATGTAATATTTTAATTCATAACTTAAAAAATGATCAAAATTGGTCTAAATTCTACTTTTAATCATTTTAATACCAAAACTCTAGCTTTGAATCAATTATAATCCAATGTTGATCTCCCTAACGTACGACCATTGTTAACTTGAAATTATAGCTTGACGGATAGGCTGTCAACGCAATAAATTTTCATATATGAAAACAATAACTTAGCTGTTTGTTGAAATATAAAAAGTGAGAGTTTGTCTCACATTGAAGAAAGAGAGAAAAGAAGATTAACATATAAGTCTATTAAGCTACTCCACCTATCACCAATTGGTTTTAGGATGGAACCTCACTTAGACTTATATGTAGTCTAACTTTCCTTCTCGTGTAAGCCCGTAGATCCAATGTAAATTCTAACATGATATCAGAGAAGTTTTCTCTTATGTTAGTCGTTAACACCTCGAAATGATAGATTAGTTCATGTGTTAAACCCACACATGAGGGGAGTGTGTTGAAATATAAAGAGTGAGAGTTTGTCCCACATTGGAGAAAGAGAGGAAAGAAGACTAACATATAAGTCTAGTGGGCTACTCCACCTATCACTAATTGATTTTGGGACAGAACCTCATTTGGACTTGTATGTGGTCTAACTTTCCTTCGCGTATGGACTCGAATAGAGTTGAATTTTTGTTAAAGCAACTCTAACCCGAGTTTTATGAACATAAAATATACAACTCTTGGAAAGCTGCTTCTTTGAATACCTAACTCTCACGGTTGGGTCAAGTTTGGATTTTTTATCCAAAATAATCCCGATCAATCATGTCCTATTTTTAAATAATTTCTAAAGTTATGACTTATGAGTTAAAACAACGTCATGTCTAATGTTTAAACTAATTATAAACTCATGACTTATGAGTTAAAACAACGTCATATCTAATGTCTAAAACAATTTCTAAACTCATAACTTACGAATTAAAACAATATCATTTTAGACATTGAATAAAGTTGGAGATTTTTAATAAAAGATCCAAACTCCAACTGAGTCATCCAAAAATGAAATAATGAAGAGTTTAAGCTTCACCTTCAAAGTTTATCATTTATCGGTTGTTGCAGTTAGGCTTGAGGTAGCTGAAATGTTCGGGTTTAGGCTTAGGCTTGTGGCATAAAATTTTATATTCAGGTTCGAGTGCAGAATAAAGTGGCATGAGACTTACTGTGATGGAAATCACCTATGCTCCACCAAACTTCACTCAAAATCGACATAAAAGAAGTGAAAATCAAAGACATAAAGATGTATGTGTGTTGGTGTCTGAAGGAGTCGAAGAGAGAAGGAAAAGATAATCTCGAAAGTTCTTACAACAGAGAAAAAAATGACTTAGCTTCAGACACACCCACCTGCCTCAAAACAAGTCAGAAGCTAATAAACTCAAAGCACAGTCATTTTAATTCAAGTTAGAAACATCACACCTAAAAACTATCGTATTATAAATATCATAAGCTTCAAACTTTACAAAACATGCAACAGAGGAAGGACCTTTAATAAGTCATGTGGAATGCACATGGTGTTTGTCTGATATATGCAAATATGTCTGGAGAACAACTCTTTTCATCAGCTATAAAATGAGCATAGTTCAAGCATCAGACAGAGAGCCAAGATACACAGAGAAATCATCTTTTACATTCCACATTGTATTTTCATTATCAGAGAGTGCAAGAAAAGAGTGAAAAAGTTTGAGAGTTAGCTAGAGTACTTACCAGTGAGTACTAGGAGAGTTAAAGCCTCTTGCAAGTGTTTATGAATAAACACTGAATTCTGTAAACTATTTTCATCTTCTCCATTACTAGTAGAAACCACTGAAAGTGTGAACCTTGGACGTAGATACTTTTTAAACTATCAAACCAACTAAAAAATCTTAGTTTTCTTTACTTTTCTACTTTCCATAGTATCTATAAGAATTAACATCTTATTAGTCTTTAAGGTTTTTAAGCAATAGAACAACATAACTATCCCAACAAAAGTGGTATCAAAGCATTAGAAACTTCCTGGGGCATTTCTTGGTCACTCCAAGCATCAAAGAATCATAAAGAACAGTCAGTAAGTAAAGTCTTTTAGTTCTTAACACTACAGTAACCATGGTAGGAAAAGAAATGGATGTTTTTACTGGAAAAGAAAACTTTACCATCTGGAAACTTTAGATGCAAGCTCTTCTTGAATAATATGATTGTTATGGAGCTATAAAAGATTAGTATGATCTTGAAATTGATCCAATAAAGAAACTCAAAATGCAAAGACTTGCATATTGCAAGTTAATGTTTTACCTATCACCTACAGTGATAAGAAAAGTGCATAATTGTAACATTGCATAGAAACTTTGGACTAAACTTGATGAACTTTATACAAAGAAGTGTCTTCCTAACAAGATGACACTTCTTCACAATCTTGCTAACTATAAGATGATTCTTTAAGCTAGTTCAAGATTTAGAAGCTACAAATGAGAAAATATCTGAGGAGCATCAAGTTGTAGTAATTCTAAAGGCTTTATCTTCTGAATTCAATACATTCAAGAAGATAATTAAGCATGCTAGTGGAGAATCCCTTACTGTAAAGAGAGTGTTAGAGTCACTAATGGAAGAATAAGTGGAAGTTAACCTTTTTAAGAAAGAGGCAGAAGTGATGTTTGCATAGAATAATCATGAAAGGAAGCTGATGAAAAGAAGAAAAAGGAAAAAGGAAAGAAGTGCTTTTATTGTGATAAGGAGGCAAATTTTGCAAGGGATTGCAGAAAGAAGAAGAGGGATAGGGTTGCAAAAAGTGGAGTTTCAGGAAATATGAAAAAACAAGAAGATTCAAGTGGAGATGAAATTCTGGCTATCACAGAAGACAATGAAGACCTTATTAGAGAGTGGATTTTTAATTCAGGGTATATAATATATGTCACTCCTCATAAAGACTGGTTCACTACATTTGAACCAGTCACTGCTAAGGTTAAAATGGAAGATTCTAAGTAGCAAAGGATAGAGGGGATTGGAAGTGTTTCCATCAATATGTTTAATGGAAAGAGAAGGATCCTAAGTAATGTTAGATTTGTACCTAGAATAAGGAGCAATATGATCTTAGAAAGTTTGTTTGATAAGCAAGGCTTTCAGATTAGATCAAAAGATGGACCCAGAGAAATCCTAAGGGATGGTTGAGTCATCATTAGAGGAGTGGAAAGAGGTGGGCTATATTATGTTATAGGCTCAATAAAAATCAATCCAATTTTAGAAAATGGAAGTCATGAACCAACCAAGTAATGGCATACAAGGTTGGTTCATGCAGGGAATAAGAGCTTGTTCCATCTCTCTAAACAAGGTCTAATCCCTGAACAAAACTTACAGAAGTTGGAATTATGTGAATCATGTGTGCTAGGAAAGCGCCACAAATTAGGTTTTCAAAATGGAGCTCAATGAGCCACGAATATCATAGAGTATGTTCACAGTGATCTATGGGGGCCAGCTCAAGTGCCGACAGCAGGAGGGAACTTATACTTTATGTCCATTATTGATGACAGATCTAGAAAGTGTTGGGTATATCCTATGAAGAGAAAGGATGAAGCACTAGAGAATTTCATAAGATGACATACTCTTATGGAAAATCAGACTAGGAAGAAGTTGAGATACCTAATGACTGACAATGGATTAAAGTATTGCAATAAAGAGTTTGAGGAGTATTGCAGTAAGAAAGAAATCCTGAAGCATAAAATAGTAAGAGCTACTCCTCAGCAGAATGGAGATGCTAAGAGACTTAATAGAACTCTCCTAAAAGAGACAAGGTGCATGTTACTCTCTTCGGGTTGCTCACAATCTCTATGGGGATAAGCAATTACGATAGCAACCTACCTAGTTAATAGGGTCCCCATATCTCCTAATGAGTATAAGAATCCACAAGAGGTTTGGAATAGTAAGAAACCTATCCTAACTCACCTTAAGACTTTCAAATGTGCAGCTTATGCACATCAGAAAGAGGAAAAATTAGAACCTAGAGCAATTAAGGGAGTTTTCCTAGGCTATCTAGAGGGGGTTAAGAGATACAAGATCCTACTACTCTAAAAGGGAGGCTATAAAACAATTATAAGTAGAGATGTCATCTTCAAGGAAGATGAATTCCCTCTGCTGAACAAGAATTCTTCAAATTCAGTCTCCCTAAGGGAAATTCAGGAGTAATTAGGCTCACAAAACTAAGCAACCCTTTTTTATATACCACCAGAACCTGAAGAATGTGGCACTCCACAACCCATTGATGTGGAGCCTACGCAAGGCTCAACATATCATGAACAAAGGAGAGAAGAGACTGAAGGTGTGGGTGAAGTAGATACCCCACAAACAACTTCAACTGATGAACAAGGAAGCATACAAGACTATCAACTCACAAGGGATAGGTAGCCAAGATAGATAATCCATAATAGGAGGTACATTGACTCAAACTTTGTTAAATATGCTTGTCTTGTGGCTGGAGGTATTGAATGTAAGGCTCCTGAAACTTTTGAAGAAGTCATGACTAGAAGTGATGCTAAACAGTGGAAGGAAGCTTGTGAAAAAAAAGTCTTTTTCCCTAATGAAGAATAAGAATTGGATTTTGGTGCCTAGACCTCCTAATGTTAAATTGATGGAGAACATATGGTTATTCAAGCTAAAAGAAGGAATAACATAAGCTGAACCAAGAATGTACAAGGTAAGACTTATAGCTAAGGGGTATAGGCAGAAAGAAGGAGTTGACTATAAAGAAATATTCTCACCAGTAGTCAAATTTATGACAGTCAGACTCATTCTAGTGTTAACTATTTTCTTTGACTAGGAAATCCATCAAATGGATGTCAAGACAGCCTTCCTATATGGAAAGATAGAGGAGACCATCTACATGAAACAACCAGTTGGTTTTGTAGAAAAAAATAAGTCTGATTATGTTTACCTGCTTTAGAACTCCCTATATGGGTTGAAGCAAGCACCTAGACAGTGGAACAAGAAGTTCCATGAAATAGCTAATGAGATGAACTTTGTAAGAAGTGCCTATGGTTAATGCTTATACTACAAGAACTTAGGATTGGACAGAACCCATCTTCAGGCTAGTCTATGTAGATGACTTGATTATTGCTGGAAAAAGAGCTAGGTAAAATAATTGAAGTAAAGAATACTCTGAGAAAACACGTTGAAATGAAAGACTTGGGAAAAGCTCAGAAGTTACTAGGGATGCAAATTATAAGGAATAGGAGGGAAGGAAAACTATTGTTGACTCAACAAAGCTACGTTCGATTCAATTTAACATGGAAATGGCAAAACTTACTTCTATTCCTATAAGTTGACATCTTTAAATGGTTGCTAATAAGAGCCCCCAAATTGAAGAAGAAAAGAAGGCTATGTTAAAATACCCCTATGATGGAGTTGGTAGCATCATGTATATGACGCTCTGTACTAGACCTAATCTTGCCATGCTATTAGCATTCTAAGCAAGTTTATATCCAATCTTGGCTTTGAGCACTGGCAAGAATGTCTTCAAATACCTTATTGGAACCCTAAGCCATGGACTGTGTTTCACTAAGGCTAAGCTAGCTAAAATCAACAGTCTAAGCCTACATGGATATGTAGATGCAGACTACGCAGCAGATAGAGATACAAGAAAATCAATGTCTACGTACTACTTTACATTAGCAGGAAACACAATTAGTTGAAGGTACAATAATAGTCAATTGTATCACTCTCAACCACAGAAGCAGAGTTTGATGCAATTACAGAAGGGGTAAAAGAATTAACATGACTATTAGGCATCTTAAGAGAAATCAAAGCTAACCTAGCTACAATAATAATATACACCGACAGTCAAAGTGTGTTGTACCTGAGTAAAGACCAAGTCTTGCATGAGAGTTCCAAGCATGTCGATGTCAGACTCCACTTTGTGAGGGATAAAATAGCATAAGGCTTCTTCTTTAACCTGAAGAAAATCAAAGGTGAGCAAAATCCTTCAGACTTTAAAACAAAAATACTAACTCAAAAGAAATTTATTTTTTGCAAGAACTACTTACAGATTACAGAAACCCCTTGATTTCAAAGGTAGATCCATCCCATCTCATTGAAGTGGTGAAAAATTAGGGTGTTGGCTTTTCAAATCACTCTCAGGTTTTTCCATCTGAGCAAAGATTAATCGAGTAGGAGGGAAAGTGTGCTGGAAATCACCTATACTTCACCAAACTTCACTCAGAATCAACAGAAAATAAGTGAAAATCAAAGACAGAAAGATGAGTATGTGTGTTGGTGTCTGAAGGAGTCGAAGAGAGAAGGAAGAGATAATATCGAAATTTCTTACAGCAGAGACAAAAATGACTTTGCTTCAGACACACCCACGTGACTTAAAACAATTCAAAAGCTAATAAACTCAAAGCATAGTTGTTTTAATACAAGTCAAAAGCATCACACCTAAACATTGTCGTATTATAAATATCATAAGCTTCAAACGTTGCAAAACGCATAGCAGAGGAAGGACTTTTAATAAGTCACGTGAGTTTGTCTTATATATGCAAATACGTCCGAAGAACAAGGCTCTTCATCAACTATAAAAGGAGCACAGTTCAAGCATTAGACAGAGAACCAAGATATAGAGAGAAATCATTTTTTACATTCCACATTGTATTTTCATTATCAGATAGTGCAAGAAAAGAGTGAAAAAGTTTGAGAGTTAGCTAGAGTACTTACTAGTGAGTACTAGAAGAGTTAAAGCCTCTTGCAAGTGTTTAAAAATAAACACTGAACTCTGTAAACTGTTTTCATCTTCTTTATTACTAGTAGAAACCACTGAAAGTGGGAATCTTGGACGTAGATAGTTTTTAAACTATCGAACTAAGTAAAAAATCTTGGTCTTCTTTACTTTTTTGCTTTCCACAGTATCTATAAGAATTAATATCTTATCAGTCTTTAACGTTTTTAAGCAACAAAACAACACAATTATCCCAACACTTACAGTTTGAATTTGAACTTAATTAGGTTTGGACAATCTGAAGTATAATAAAATGTGAGATAAATTCGATTAATTTTTTAATTTAAAATTTTAAAAATTTTATTTTGAATAAAATGATATTATTTTATTTAAAATTTTTAAAGTTTGGATTGAGTAAGATAAAACAATCTAAACTTAAGTTGATTTTGAAGTCTGATCAACTTAAATCAGATCTACTAACTTCGGATCAGGTCGGATGAACATAAATTATCATCTCTAATTGCTATGTAACTATTACAACTGAAAGTTCAGGGTGACTGTTTGGTCATCTCGACGTGTAAGTTTGGGACCAGCGCTCGTCAATGGCTCCTAGTGCTGGAGCATGCGCGGCCAGAGAGTGGAAGGCAACAACGTAAGTAAAGCGGATTCCACTTGGAGTGATATATATGGTCTAAGCATGGCTATGATGGTGAGCGATATTCACGACTTCACCAGGAGCATGCACCTTCTCATCTATCAAACATTACTGATGCTGATAGGACTGCTTGTGAGAAGTCTAAGAGGACTATTTCATCCACAGCTCAAACCACTATAAATTTTTGTTCAACTATCACTTGTGCTAGGATTGGGAAGCTGAACATGTATTTGTTTAAGAAGTGTATGGGGCTTTTGGAGAAATGTTTGAGGGACGTTAAGCTAGACAAGGGCATTGCTCACGATGTTTTTCTTGTTGGTGGCTCCCAATTCACTAATGCAAGACTCCTTCAATGACAATGAACCTTGCAAGAGTATCAAGCCAGATGAAGTTGTTGACATGGGGTTGTTGTTCAGGTTGCTATCTTGAGTGGTGAGGGCATTGAGAAGGTGCAGGGTTTACTATCTATGGATGTCACCCATCCCTCTCTTGGATTACTGGAGGTGTTAATGTTATTACTGTTTTAATCAAGGAAAACAACCATTTTGACAAAGGAGGTGTTCCCCGCTCTCTCGTTCTCTTTCCATTGAGTTTGATGGATTCTTCTATTAAGTGATTTGTTTGTTTCTTTTTGGTCAATGCGAAGTTTTACGATAAATTAATTAGTTAATAATTTCACATCACTTGAATTAAAAGTTTTTAATATATTTGATATAAAGTGAGAATTTAAGTATTAAAAAAAGAGTTCAAAGTTCAAACTAATTTTAATAATATTTATTCTCTCATTTCTAATGTACAGAAATATAAAAATAAAACCAAAAAATAGAAATAAGAAAATAATATCTCCAAGAAATATTAAAAATTATTACAAAAAATTTGCATAATAAATCTTTGTGATTTAGTTTCAAAAATAGTAAAGATAATTTTTTTTATTAAAAAAGTAAAGGAGTAGTGTTTAAACCTCTAAGAAGGGGAAATAAATCAAAGTACTGTAATACGTGAAAGGAAAAAATGAAGAAAATGCGGAATACCTAATTTCGGTTCCATTCTGAGAAGCAGTTTTTGATGCCAAAACGAGCTTCGATCCTCTCGGGACAGTTGGAGAAGTTGCTCACCGATACTCGATTTAGGCCTTTCTACAATTTCCTTAATACGCAAGCTCTCTTAACGGGTCAGAGGACCATATGCTTACGATTGATATGAGTAACTGTAGAAGACATTAACCTTTATATAGCTTCCATAGTAGGTTTTGCTATCACAAGTTTGATATAGATTAGGTCTACACTGAAAGGGATATATTTTTCGCCCAGACTTTGACCCATTAATCTAGATTATTTATTGAATCACTTTATTATCCTTAATTGGATCAAATTACATAATCTAACTGATAATTTATTGAAAATCAAAATTATAATTAGTAGTTGTCCACTTAATAGGAAAAAGACAAAAATGTCCCAAAGGACAAAAATGTCTAACATTCTCTCCCTTTGACAATTATTAATTGCAGTTTTTTTATCAAGTTTAAAACAATTTAAAAACTCGGTTAAGTTACGCTACTATATTGGTACCAATTTAACAAAAAACATTTGATCTAAAGGTAATGAAAGTCCTACATTATGTCTTGCAAGGCTTTCGATACCGAAAAATATCAAATACATGTGTCATGTGTAACATAAGTGTAATATAATCATAAATATCTAATACCTCACTAACATGAATGAGAAAATGGAGTGTGACAAACTAAGAAGATACTTGTATGATCTAAAATGTATTAGCTTCATTTATATATCTCAATTTATCTAACTTTATGCTTAATTGCATATGTTAAATTACAGCGAAGAAATCATGTTTTCTCTCACTAAAAGCTAAACAACATTAGAGAAAACTTGTTTTCTCTCACCAAATGCTAAATTGCATCTGAGAAAATTGTTATGTTCCCCAACTGAATGTTAAACTACATTAGAGAACCTTTATGAGATTAAACCTCATATCCCTCCATGTCATATGAAACTTTAAGGATATCCATACAAACTTTATGTGTTTAATGATATAAACTCAAGGTTAATATTTATATATGCCCTATGACTTTTAAAATGCTTAAGATCAACACAAATCTTAAGGCTTCGATATGTATTATGAGTATATACAAAAGAAATTATTTTTGAGGATAAAAGAAAATGGACATCTTTATTAATAACTAATCATAATGTCATAATACATCAAAATACACAAAATATTAAGGAGAAAATACAGTGACCCCTAACTACTGCCATCTAAGGACTTCAACACGCTTATACTAGATATATGTCTTACAAACACTAATGGACAAAGTCCTTTAGTCAAAGGATCAACTAACATCTCCTCAGTCTTGATGTACTCCACTTCAACGTCACCCTTCTGAATCAGCTCCTTTGTAGTCAAATACTTGACTTCTAAATGTTTAGACCTTGTGATACTCTTTTTGTTGTTACAGAACAACATTGAATCAAAATTATCACAATACAACCAAATGGGTCAGCTATCGAGTCCACCATATACAACTCAAAAATCAAGTTTCTGAGCTAAATTGCTTGTGTAACATCTCTATAATATGCAACAATCTCTGCATGCATGGTCAAGGAAGTTACCAATATCTTATTGACACTCTTCCATGATACTGCACCATTTGCCATCATAAAAATCTACCCTAATGTAGATTTGCGATCATCCAGACACAGAGCAGAATTGGAGTACGTACCCTGTGAGGTTTAAATTATCAACCATCCTATATGTCAATGTATAATCCTTGGTACCCTTTAGATATCTCAATACTCGTTTAATTGCATTCCAATAGGTCATACCTAAGTTTACCAAATATCTACCCAACAGTCCAACAACAAATGTAATGTTCGGTCTAGTACACACCTATGCATACATGAGGCAACTAATTGCACTAGATTATAGGACATTCCTCATAGACTCTCTCTCAACTTCATTCTTTGGACACTGTGCCAAAGATAATCTCTCACCATGAGAGATGAGAGATAGGGGCTATAATAGGTCTATAATCAACCATATTAAATCTTTGTAGCACTCGCTCAATGTATACTCTTTGTGAGAGACTCAAGGAGTGTTGAGATCTGTCCTAATGAATCTACATACCGAACACAAAAGATGCTTCACCTAAATCCTTCATGTCAAAATGTTTAACCAAAAGTTACTTTAGTTTATGCAACATGGTCAAATCCTTTGACATAAGCAAGATATCATCGATATACAGTAGTATGAAGATGAATTTGCTCCCCTTGACCTTGTAGTATAAGCATCTTTTGACTTTGTTCTCCACAAAGTTGAATGAGGTTGGAACCTCATCAAAATTTAGGTACCATTGTCTGGAAGCTTGCTTCAGGCCATATATTGATTTATTCAACTTACAGACTTTGTTAGTTGCATCTTGATCCTGAAAACCTTCAGGTTGCTCCATATAAATCTCCTCATAAAGGTCACCATTCAAGAAAGCAGTCTTGACGTTTATTTGATGTAGCTCCATGTCATAATGAGTTACTATTTCCATAATTACTCTAAATGCATCCTTTGAGGATACAGGAGAGAAGGTAATATTGAAGTTAACTCCTTCTCTCTGAGTGAATCCTTTGGCAACTAGACATGCCTTAAACCACTTAACTTGACCCTATGTGATCTTCTTTGTCTTAAATAGCCACTTGCAACTGACAGGCCTACAATATTAAGGTAAATTAATAAGTTCCCATATCTTATTATACCTCATAGACTGCATCTCATCCTTCATTGCTTCTTGCCACATATTTGTAGTAAAATCTATAGCCCTTAGAGTGGTCGGGATAACCGACTAAATAGGAACTAGATGAACAAGATAGCAATTTACTCTCATTAGGATTATACAACCTCACCTCAGCATGGCACCCCCACACAAGAATGTGTTCAAAACTTGGCTTCTAGACCTTTCATAGTTCAAAAGGCGTCTTTGATACTAACTTGCTCTGGACTCTATTCAAAATATATAATGTTGTCTTAACGGCTTTACCCCAAAGGTTTGGGTAGGTTTGTCTTGCTCTTCATTGACCTCATCATGTCTTTTAGGGTGCAATTGTGCGTTTTGGCCATATCATTTTGCTCAGGACTACTTGGCACAGTGAACTGAGCCACTATTCCAACCGATTCCAAATACCTGGCAAATAGACCTTTTTATTGTACTACAACCCCATGTCTTCCATAATATTCCCCTCCTCTATCAGATCTGACAATGTTTATTGATTTTCGCAACTAATTCTCCACTTCAGTCTTAAAGATCTTGAACTTATCAAGAACTTCAAATTTCTCTTTAAGCAAGAATACAAAACCATAGTGGGAATAATCATCTATAAATGTTAGGAAGTATCTAGCATTGCACAACATGACTATATAAGGACCACTAACACCTATATATATGAGGTCTAATAAACCAGAAGTACGAGTTGACCCCTTTTTCTTTATCTTAGTCAACTCACCCCTACAACAGTCGATACATATTTTCAGATCACTGAAGTCCAGAGTTGGGAGAATGTTATCCTTTATCAATCTCTCAACCCTCTCCCTAGAAATGTGGGCAAGTCGCTTATGCCACAACGTGTACAATGTTTCCTTTATGAAGGTTCTCTTTTGAGTAACAGGTTTGGCAACATGATAAAAGGCATACATTTCATTAGCAGTAAGACACAAAACCTATAATTTTGGTTGGTTCTCATAATTAAGTCATAAGGTTGATTATTAATAGATGTAGCAAAGTAATTTGTTAATTGATTTTATCACTTGTTGATTAAATCATATTGTTTATATGAATAAGTTATAAAATTGGTTAATAATTGCACTAAAGTGGGTTATTAATTGATTTTGAAACTTTGATGTAATTAAAACTTATGTTTTTCAGTATTATTAGTGAGCTTTATGGTTATGGTTGCTTATGTTATTTTTTATATTTTTCATTTTTTCTAGATGATATCCATTGGTTTATAGTGCAGATGTTAGGTATTGTTTGGTCTGTTATGAAATATGCCTTATTTGTTATCCAACAAGTCAAGCAATAACTAATAATCAAATATATTCAATTGGAAGAGTAAGTTCAAATGTTTAAGAATTCAGTTATAACTCTCAATGAGTATGAGCTTATGCCTTTGATACTTGAGACTATAACAAAGTAGAAGGTTTACTTTTATAAGTGGGAAAGATTAAATAAGTTGAGTATCATAGTCATTAAGATGTCAATTTCATCATCCTTTATGGGTGGGCTACCAATTAAAATTAATGCCAAGAGGTTTATAACAATATTGAGGGAAATGTATACAAAGTGTGAGAAAGCTAAATAAACAAAGCTATTCATAAGTTTATTTCACTAAAGTATGATAAAACAATATATGTTAGAGCTTAAATTATGATGATGTAAGATATAGTCAATAGGCTAAGTATGCTTTAGATCCAAATATCATAATCATGCTTAATTTATCAAGTGTTGAATTTTTAAGCATTGAACTTTAGTTTTTAAAAGACAATTTATAAGGGTAAGAAAGATGTTTTGATGGTAAATAAGTTCATCTCATTATATGTCTAGTAAGATAAAAGGATAAAGCATGAAATGTTTCATACAATGAATATGAATTTTGAATCCTTTAAGCCTAAAGGAAATGATGGGAATCCAAATAAGAAGTTAGAAGAATAAAAGCTTTAAGAAGGATAGATATAAATAAATGGGAAATTTGGTGGGGTTAAAAAAATATATGTGAAATTTAGGCATTATGATAAGATGAGGCACTTGAAGAAGGACTGTTATAACTATTCTTCAAAGAAGAAGGAAAGCAAATTAGGTAACCTTAAAGTTTTAGTTTCCTTTTATTCATCTTTAATATATTTAGCACCAAATAGTTAGTGGTTGGATAATAGTTCTTCTAATCATATTTCTAATACATTAAAAGCAATGGAGAGTAAAAAGAGGCTAAATGAAAGGAAGGTGACATAT
Organism: Erythroxylum shatona; assembly: GCA_027568895.1. NCBI lineage: Eukaryota > Viridiplantae > Streptophyta > Magnoliopsida > Malpighiales > Erythroxylaceae > Erythroxylum > Erythroxylum shatona. The sequence goes on along the minus strand of JAOSBK010000205.1, from coordinate 34,461,750 downwards.
TGATAGGTAATGGAACTAGAGAAAAAGTAAAATACAATGGAGATGTGTTTTTGTAATTTAGATTAAGGATTAGTATAATTGAATAAATTGATGTATATTAGTTCAATAAGATATAGTTTAATTTCACTTTTTAGATATGATGATGGTGGATACATTTTGATATTCAGTAATAAAGAGGTTTAATTATCCCTTTATTTCATTGTCATTAGTGATCTTTTTAAATTATGTCTTTATTGATTATATTTGATGGACAAAACTAAATTGGTTATGAATGTTAAAAAAATAATAAGAAGTTTAAATACAAAGCAATCATTCATTGTATAGCATCTTGGTCATATTTCAAAAAAACTTTATAATAATATTAGTAGTGTTAGTATTGATTGTATTAGAGGTAAACTTATTAAAAGTATGAAGAAAGATTCCACTAGGAGTAATAGGTTTTGAAGATTATTTACATGGATATTAGTAAACCTTTGAGACCCATCATCGATGAATAAAAATTATTTGACTTTTATTGATGATTAATAATAAGTCGAAAGCCCTAGATAAGCTTAAATTTTAAAGATTGGGGTTTATACCCATTAATAATGTTAGGTCATACCATGGTGGAGAGTAATATGGAAGACATAAAGATTTAGGTTAAGATAAATAACAATTTTCTAAGTTTCTACAAGATTGTGGCATAGTTGCATAGTACATTATACTTAGTATACTTGAGCATAATTGAGTAGAAAAAACCTTCAATTGCACACTAAAAAACGTGGTGATAAGCATAATGGTGAGATCAAAGCTTCTTAATTATCTTTAAAGTGGGGCATTGAAGACAGCACTTTACATCTTGAACCATATTCCATGTAATTAAATTTCTAAAATTCCTTTTGAATATGGACAAATAGGAACTATAGTTTGAATTATTTATGGTTTTAGCATTGTCCAACTAAGGTAAAGAATTTATAACCCATAGGTAAAGAAGTTGGATACTTGCAAAACTCCAAGGTTCTTCATAGGTTATCTTGAAGGTTTGAAACACTATATGTTTAATTGTTCTAATCTTGGTACCAAAATTAAAGAGGCATTGGCTAGGAAACTTTTAGAGAATTGTGTAGTAGACATATCATTGAAAGCTAAAATAGTTAATGATCTTGGGTTAGTAACAATACAAATTCTTATAGCTTAAAGATTTTAAGGTGCAGGGGAATGAGCATCAGGTTTTTAGGTTGAGGAATTCAATTTATGGAATGAAGCAAACATCATGATAGTGGTATTTGAAATTTTATGAGGTGATTACAACTCTAGATTTTAAGGAGAATACATTTGACTTTCATAAAAACTAAAAATTTAATAGGAATAAGTTTAGATTTTTTGTCATGTATGTCAATAATATATAGCTTTCTAGCAATGATTGACCATATTACAAAATATGAAGAGGATGCTTTTAAATAAATTCAACATAAATGATCTTAAGAAGGAATAATTTTTCTTATAATGGGGATCTATAAGGATAAATCTAAGAAGGTTTTGAGCTTATTTTAGAAGGCTTATGTAGATAAAATGCTATAAAAGTATCAACAAATAAGATTGTAATTAGTTATAGTCAAAGGTAATACATTAGTCAAGTAGCAGTTTCCTTAAAATGAGGTGGAGAAAGTTATGATGATTTTCATACCTTATAATAGTTTGATTAAATATATGATGTACTTATACGTATGTACTGGGTTTGATATTACTTTTACAATTAGTGTTCTTAGTAAGCATTTTTCAAATACTGGTCATGAACATTAGGTTACAATAAAGAAAGTGTTATGTTATACATGTAAGAGTAGATATTACATATTGGTTTATAGGTTGATAGATGATTTGGGTATCATTAGATATGCTAATGCTTTTTTTGGGTAGTTATTTTGATGATAAAATTCTACTACAAGTTACATCTTTATGTTAGTTGGAGGATTTGTTTCTTGAAATAGTTTTAAGTAGTTTGTTGTTGCAAATTTAACTATGTAAGGTTATATTATACCTTATTTTTAGGTAGGAGCACATTCCACATGGTTAAAGACTTATTTGGAGGGCTTAGGATTATTGATTATGTTTTAGGCCTATTAAGTTTGACTGTAACAACTAATCTCTTGTTTTCTTTTCCAAGGATACAAAAAAGTACTAGTGCATCTACGTATGTTAAGATTAAGTATTTTAAGATTAGAGGATGCGTTAATCATAATTATGTATTTTATGAGTATATTATCACCACAAATATGTTAGTTGACCTATTGACTAAAGGACTTAGGCAATATAATTATTGTAGCGCCCCCTTACCGTAAGGTATACACCGGGACGCCCGTGGGTCATTCCGATACATATCCTACGATAAGGGAGAACTACGAACAATCACTAC
>JAOSBK010000205.1:34442346-34459258 GCA_027568895.1 Erythroxylum shatona | reverse complement strand
ATTTTTCAAGCACAAATAACATATTTTTCACAATAAACACATATGCCGGGAAATGTCATGAATGCATGTACAATCATATGCATGTGTAAAAATTACCATTCATATGTATATAGAGGCCATATGATGAATGAACATGACGAGATAAGTTTAAACATTCCTAACCCGTCCCGAATGACCAATTTACCCTTCCCATCGGTAATGGGATGTTACAATTATTATATTGTCTTATGATGTTGTCATGTAGTAGGAATTTGTGGATGTTATGTTACATATTCATAATATTTAAGATTAATAAATATGTGTGATATACACTTATTTATTATAATGTGATGTTTAAAATGCTTTCTTGTTATATTTCTTGTATATATGCACATATGTTTCTTTGTGAAAGCAAATGGTTTATTCTACAAGTGATCTTTATGATCTGTGACTCTCAATGGACCAATCTTTAGTATGATCTCTATATGAGGTTAATTATCTTTTTTGAGGATCACGAGTCCTGTTTATAATTGGAGTCTCTATTTGAGATTAATTTGATGTGGTTATGCATGCTTTAGACTTTTATGAGTCATTAATACTAACAAAATATATTAGTACTACATTAAAGAGTTCAATTAGTAAATTGATTATGCTTGTGACTATAGGGAGTTACATATTAAAGACAATATCAACTATCAATATATAGTATGAATGATTCACTAAATTGGAATTTTTTATGCTAAAATGTTTAATAAAATTGTGCCTAAACTCATTAAATTTACTATTTAACCAAATATAGTCATTTTCAAAGACATAATTAAATCTTAGTTAGTTTTGTTTAAGCTAGAGAATGCAAGTTTTTTTTAATATAAACTACAACTAATTGATTTATTACTTTATATTTGGGTCAAAGAGTGTCATGGCTCGTTGTTGTAATTCTGATCCTTTAATGCACCTTGATTATAATGCCTAAAATTATGACTAATTAGTCTCTTACCATCTTATAACCTCATATATACGTAACTTATATGGGTTACATTTTTATCAATTATAACTTAATGTTAACTAAAGGAAGAGTAAAGAGAAGCATATATGTTTTTCTTTTTTTTTCTAGGTATTGTATAAATATGATTTTACTAGGCTCAAGAACAACAATCATATCTTCTAGTCTATGCATTCTTAATTTTATTTTTACTATTAATATATAATTTATCAATGTACACATAATATTATTTAATGAACATGTAATTCACTTTAATTGATAAATAATTTCTATATAAACTGTCTCAAAACTTATATACAATCATAGGCTATGATTTTGAAATTTTTTTATATATACTATAGCTTTTAAAATTTATTACTATTGTAAAGTTTATTGAGGAAATTTGATGAGTTTGTATTAACTAAAATTTAAACTTTTTACAAGTATACAATCTATCTACATAAAAATTTGATAGTTTTTATTTAAAATTTTTTTACTTGTTCTATATGTATGATATAACTTTGAAACCCGAGGAATTTTACAATTGAATCAGAGAGTATATCATTAAACTTCAAACTCACTGATCATGTTTATAATATAATTGGCTAGTCCCTTTATATATGCCTTTGTTAACTATATTGCATTAGGTTAGCTATATAAGATCCCACATTGGAGGTGGGTATCACAATTCTATATTAAAAAGGACAGGATAGGTAGAGACCATTATAAGCTTATAAAAACAATTACTAATCAACTTCATAGTTAGCTACTTTTAGGTCTATGGTTGTTTAAAGTCTAAATTACAGTTATTGTTAGATAATTTTGAGATTAAGGCATTACAAAATGGTACCAAAGCTTAGGTTTAACATAAACATGATCTTACAGTATAGTTAGATAACTAGGGTTAGAATAAATATCATTATTGTCATTTCATTAAGTTAGTAGGATTTGACTTTTGACTCATATTTTATTACCTTATAGATGTTAGAGAGGGCAAGATAAGTGAACTATATTTGGAGTATTAGGTCATAACCTTTATACCTGTAATTGAGTTAAGTTTTAAGGAAAAAAAATTATTTCGATGGGGGGGGGGGGGGGGGGGAGAGAATTTAAGATCCTAAAATTTTATTTATAATTTAAAGGAATTTGATAGTTTAGGAAAATATTTTAATATTTTTAATTAAATTGAAGTTTGATATTGTAAGTCTATAAGGTGGTGGATTAATTAATTATTGGAAAAAAAAGCATGTTGATTTAGTTTGTTATCACTACTGAGAATTATTAGATATGTTGGATAAAACTTTTGATAAAAATATCATATTGAGGTGATTCAAGTGATTATAGAAAGATAAGATTATTTATCTTTATCTATAATTTATATCAAGATAATTAGGACTTAATTGGGCTTATATATTGACCTTGTACCCCACATTCATACTAGTGGTAATCATCAAGAAATATTAATTAATTAGTGCTTGTTCAAAAATTGCAAATTAGTTTTGACCATAATATTCATCATTTTTATCGTAAATAAACCTTAGGGAATCAAAGATCCATGATGAGAAAGGTTTAAGATGCAAATTGAAAGGAAAAGGAAGATGATTCCAATGGAATTCATTAGCATTCAAAGATTTGAGTAGCCTTTGAACAATTTTCAAGTACAAAACAATTGAAGTTATCTTTTCATATAGATGCTAGTGATCTTTGTTGATAATAGGTTTATTATTTCGTTATTTATGCATATTAAATACTTTATTAGGTAATAATTAATTGTTTGCATCTTTTGATTTTTGGTTTCAAGTAGTTTAAAGGGGTATTGTAATTTAGAGTAACAAGTTAATTAGTTTTTTTCTACATTAATAGTTTCGAGAGTTAAGTTATAAAGAATTTTATATGTTTTATATTAGTTAAAGACAAATAACATTAAATAATCATGTGAATTATAATTTTAGATGTCGGTGTAAGAATATTATAACTTATACATAATCATAAATGCACTTTTATTAGTATATAGCGTGTTAATTCACTACAACAAAAACCACATTTGGCAACCAAAAAATCCTCACTAAAATTCTCAAAATCGTCGCTAATAGTAATTAGTGATAATTTATATTCTTCGTCAAATCCCCATAATTGAAAATTATAGGCAACATTTTTAACTAATCATCGCTAATAGTTTTTTTCCTATGCTTTATTTTCATAGGGAAAAACTATTAGAGAAATTTTGAAAAATTGTTGCCAATACTTTTGGCTATGGTTAGTTTTTGTAGCTAAAAATTAACCAAAATTTTTTAACTATCTTTCTAAAAACGTAACCAAAAAGTTTTACTTGCATTTTTTAAAATGTAGTCAAATTTTAATATATATTTGAATGAAATGATATACCATATTGAACTATAATTATTTGTGACATTTTTAATCCATATTATTGTATATAATATTTAGATTTTTATTGTTGATAATTTATTATAAAAACTATACAAACGTAATTAATAATTTGAAACATTGTAAACAAAAAATAAAATATCATTAAATTTGTTTGTGTACAAGAATTAAAACTTTTGTTTAGCGACTTGTTTTCCTTGTCAAGACGTTGAGTGTATATTGGTCTAGATGAGGATGAAGCAATTGTCTTAGGACTAAATCCAAGACTTCGATATATCTAAATCGTGTACCTAGCACCTTGTTACAAATGTCATCTACATTTGCCTCATTTTTCTCAAACATTGACATTTGCAGCAACTCTTGCATCTTATTATATAATTAAAAAAACCAATATTCAATGCAAATATTATTAGTTAATACTAAAAAATAAATAAACTTAAAATTTAAACATATTTTTATACTTAGTTATTTTGCGGTTCTTCAGACAACCACCTTTGACCTTCTTTATAGTAAGTGAGTTTGTAGAGTGTGATCCTATGACACTCTTTTCCATGTAGTTTCTTCTCTCTCTGTAAAAAACCATACAATGCATAATAAATAATATAATGCTTATTTATATAATTATAAGTTGTAAAGGAATATCTTACATATTTATTTTGCACAACAGCAAATGACTTGGAGCCTTGGTTGTGAGGTATTCTTATTTGTCCTCTGTTTACCTTGGCCTTCTCATCTTTTTCCTAAATAAAGAAAAAAGATAGTCATTACATCATCTAATAAGATTAATGGAAGCAAATGTGAAGGGAAAGAAAACAAAACTAAACATTGGGAGTGATAAAGCAAACGCAAGAAGGGGGTGAATTGTGTGTGACTTAAAAATTTTGCAATTTACTATCAATTTATGTAAACGATAAGAGCCAACTACATTTCAACGAAATGGGTGTGTAAATAAAAGAAGCATGTTAAAGTTCAAAATGAAAGGAGTCTGTTATCGGTCAAAATGAAATGAGCCTATTAACATTCAAAACGAATAGGAGTCTATCAACATTCAAAATGAAAGGAGCCTATCGCAATATTAAAACAGAAGGAGCCTATTCAATTCTAAAACTGAACGAGCCTCTTGAAAATTGAAAACACAAACACTATAATGCAAAATTTTAAAAGTTAAAAACAAAGAGTGAATGACATATTCGATTTAACTAGCTCATCTTATAACAAAGTCTATGTCCAGTTCTTAAGTATCCAACTTGAGTATTTCATTATAAAACTCCAAGTAATAAATTTTGACGAGCCTTTCAAAGCTCACAAGTACATATTTTTCAAGGTTCTTCAACCTTCTACAACCGTAGTATTTAACAAGCCTCTATAAGCTCTCAACAAAATTGAATATAGGGTTTGCCAAATGTAAGCTTCAAGGAATAACAATCTCTTTCAATAGAGTGTTTTCACTTTCTAAAACACAAAGAGTTTGATAAAATATGTCTTTCGAAAATATTGATGCTGCTAATGTATTTTTAAAATTTGACTTGTTCGCAAATGCTGTGACTCTTCCTTAAATAGACATTTTCTTCAACTAGTCGTTGCTTCACTTATATTCTAAGTTGACTTTGAATATAAAGAATCTTCGATATCATCTTTCCTAGAATCTTCCAGTATCCAGATGTTAAGAAAAAATTTTGACAATTTCTCGACACTGATTGTTGAATTATATGATTGGCAAGATCCTTCCAAATATTGTAGAATCATTGCTAACAAATAAAGTAAGTTCATTAAAAAAGATCCTACAAGAAAGGAAACGTTTATCCTATCACAGATAACTAGATTTTATATCCTTTTAAATATTATTCAAATAAAGAGAAATAAATCAATTTTGAATTTTAAAATATTATATAGTTATCATCAAAATCATTAATAACAAACCTTGAGCTAACATTCTCACCATTTTTAATGATGACAACTAATAAATAGAAATATTTAAAAATTCAAATGATTGAGTAATTTATAAGTCCTTACTAATAACCGTGATTTAGAAGGATCCTCTTATTACCACTAAGTAGTAGGAGCCTATGCCATACGATATCGTAAGAAAAGAATTTCAACGGCAAGAGTTTCAAAAATATATCATCAGAAATAACAGCATAACTTTCAATGAAGTATATACTCTCCCTATTCATAAGCCAAGTATTTCAGCGAGGTCTTATATATACTCTCCCTACTCATAAGCCAAGTATTTCAGCGAGGTCTTATGTATACTCTCCCTACTATCCCCCTTTGTCATTACAAAAAAGAGATAAGCAATCATGAAATAAGAATGTGCAAATATGTAAGAGTAAAAAAAAATAGGCAATAACAAAAATTGTCAGTGTATCAAAAATTTAAAAATAACTAGAGTATGTTAATCATTAAAATATTCCTTATGGGAATCCAAAATAGTGCAAAGAGGGAGTTGCATGTCATTAAATTGGTCTTGCATCCTTGTCATCTGTTCACTCATTTAATCTTGATTGTATCGAATGTCCCTTAGTTGTTAAAGGATCAAATCATTTGTATCTTGAAGTATGACAGGGGTTGATTTCTGTGGAGTTGGACCTAAGATGTTTGCTACTCTTTCTGTTTTCTTCTCTGCCCACACATTATCTTTCAGCTTATATCTGAATTGATAGGGAATAAATGAATGAAACTTGGTAGGTTTATCCCAATCCAGATTGTCAAAAGACACTCTATAATAAGCGAAAATCTTGGTGAGTAGCAACTCATAAAGCAGACCACTAGTGGTATTCTTATGACTCCCTTTATCCACTATAAATCATAAGATCATTGCTGGGTGGTTCATCTGGTTCCCCTTCAGTAGATTATACACAACATATGTGTCCAGGAGACTACATCTTTCCATTGAACTACTCTGTGGAAAAATTGATGTAGCAGATATCGATACAAGACATCACGACAGTAAGTTCAAATGTCTACACTAGGGTCTCCCTTCAAGAGTAGTCTCGATATGTAGGGAAATAAAATTCACAATTTCTCTCATTACAAGATCAGTAATGTCCCACTTATGACAGAAGAAGTTAATTTTGCCTATAGGAGTTATATCTAATATGTTTCCTAAGATTTCCTCAATGATCAAAATCTCATACTCACGTACCTAAGAGATAATTGCCAACTTTCCATCAATTTTATCTCTTCTCATGTGTGTATAAAATGATCTAACTAAATCATCACACACTGTCTCATTCAAATTTAAAAAATTTTGCCAAACAATAGTAAGAAAATAAGGAGAGATGAGGATACCAATATCATCAAACAGGAGAGGAAGTCAAATACATCCAGCAACCACCTTTCGTTTCTTGTAATGCATTTTGTATCGAGCTTCAGCTTCCATTAACTGAAACATCTTAACTAGTGCTGAAGACTCTCCTTTCTTGTGTATAGTGAGTTTCTGTTTTCCTTCAAAATTTCTTCAAGCAACATTTCTTCATAAAATGATTCATTCTGAATAATTGGGTCCTTAATATTCTCTTTAACCATAGGTGCTTTGTCTTTCCTTATTTCTTCTCTTCCGAGGTTCTTCTTCTTCCCTTAGTTCAACGTCAGAGCTTTTTTTCTTTCTCAAACGCTTTTTTAGCCTACTTTGCAAAACTTCCTTTGTTTCATGGATGACTTATTCAATGAATCAATTCTTTATCTGAATCATTATCATTAGTGATACAATGTACTTCAGGCAACTATTCATCCTCAAACCTAGTCAAGGAGTAGTCAATGGTGGAGTGGAAATTTTAGCAGAAATAGTAGATGGAGTAGGAGTAGGCAGAGTGAGACTAGGCTGTGAAGGAGAATGGAATCTTACTTTTCTTGTTAGCTCCCCCTCACTAGAAAAATTTTCTTATTCTTATTCTTTTGCTTCTTTTTCTTCTTCTTCTACTTCTTTTTCTTTTTTCTGATGAGCTAGGGTTTGAGTTATAAGAACCTTCATCACTAGAGTCAGAGACATATTGCTGCTTGATCGTTGGTTCATTGTGTCCAAAAGATGAATCAAAATCTAATTTTTTAGGAAGAGACAACATAGCTAAAATCTTTTTCTTTCTCTCGTATGGAGTCTCCAAAATAGATGCTTCTAAAACTTTAGGCGTTTTAATAGAGGTGATATAAGCTGGTTCAGTAGGGATGTTTAATGATCCTACTATTGGTGACAAAGAAAATGATCAAAAAATAAGAGTTTCAAACTCTTGTTCATGGCGGAGAGTTTCGCCATAGCTAGTAGTAGGAGTCAAAGTTTTCTTTTGTTCCTTAGACTTTGTTCGTGCCATTTTAAGTAAGCTAGTGAGATTTAAGAGATTTGACAAAAAACAGAGAGTTTGAGTGCAGAAAGGTAAAAACTGCTTCTTAGAACAATAAAGGTAAGTAGAAGGAAGAAACCTTCTCAAGATATACTAAATGATTCTTAATCATGGATTTTGTGTGAAGATGAACAATCATACACGCTGTTAAATAAGGTGTGATTGTCTACATATCTTCTATCGGTCACGTACAGAAAGTTGTCAGTACAGTATGATAACTACCTTTTTAACACGTGTATGCTACCCTATTAATGTAAGAGGAGCCTTTTAAACTTAGAGGATCCTATTCAAGATCATATTATAAGGAGTCTATTAGTATCTACAAAAAGAAGTAGCATAGAATCTTTATATAGAGTTAGATATCAGATAATTTGTACATATCAAGCTCTTTTCTTAATAGACAAAATCTATCTTCATAAAGTGGCTTAGTAATGATATCAACTACTTGATTTTTAGTTTTAACATGTAAAATATCAATGGTTCCTCTAAAATATGATCTCTAAAAAAAAGATGTTTAATTTCTATATACTTAGTCCTAGAATGATACACAGGATTTTTATAAAGATTGATTACACTTGTATTATCACATAGTATAGGAATATGATCAACATTTAGAGAAGAATCCTGGAGTTGATTTTTCATCCATTGGATTTTGAGCACAATAGTTGGTCGCTATTATATATTCTGCTTCAGTTGTGGAAAGCACTATGCAGTTTTGTTTCTTGCAAAACTAAAAAACTATACATCCTCTAAGAAATTAATAGTGACCACTTTTGCTTTTCCTATTAACTTTATCACCTGCATAATTTGCATCAAAATAGCCAACTATGCTAAATGAATTAGTTTTTGATACCATAATTCAAAATCCATAGTTTCGAGAAGATAGCGAAATATCCTCTTGATTGCTTGAAAGTGACTTTCTTTTGAATTTGATTGAAAGCATGGGCAAACATACACACTCAACATAATATCTAGTCTTAAGCTTGTAAGATATAAAAGTGATCCAATCATTCCTCTATACTTTGTCTCATTTGTAGCCTTGCCTTCTTCATCTTTATCAACTTTAGTTCTAGTATACATAAGAGTACCCATCGGTTTGACATTTTCAAAATGATATTTCTTGATAAGTTCCTTTGTGTTTTTGTCTTAACTGATGAAGATTTCTTTTTCTGTTTGCTTAATTTGCAACCTAAGAAAGAAAGATAGTTCTCCTATCATACTTATTTCAAACTCCCCTTGCATTAAGTTTAAGAATTCTTTACAGAATGGATTAGTAACACCAAATTATTATGTCATCAACATATATTTGCAATATAAGTAAACATTCTCCTTTTTCTTAATAAATAAGGTTTTGTCTACCTTTCCTCTTTCAAAGTTATTCTCAAGTAGAAAGTTACTTAATCTCTCATACCATGGTCGAGGATCCTGCTTAGACCATACAAAGCTTTAATTAACTTCATCACATAATTAGGATAGTTTTCATTTTCAAAACCTAGAGGTTGCTTAACAAACACTTCTTCGTTAATATATCCATTTAAAAAGGCACTTTTAACATCCATTTGGAATATTCTAAAATTTCTATAGATGCAAAAGCAAGTAAAGTTATAATCAATTCTAATCTAGCAACAGGTGTATAAGTGTCATTACCTTCCTTTTGATTATAACCTTAAGCTATAAGTCTTGCTTTGTTTCTTACCTCTTTACCATTTCGTCAAGTTTGTTTTGAAATACCCAACAAGTTCCAATGACTGACTTATTTTGTAGATGAGGTACTAAATTCCAAACTTTGTTCTTGTCAAACTGAGTTAGTTTGTCTTTCATAGTTGAAACCTAATTTTCGTTCGTTCTTCAATAATTTTTAGTTTTAATTATGAGATGAGGGCAACATAATTGTTTTTGAAAATTGATCTAGTTTTTATACTTTCAGAAGGGTCTCCCAAAATATACTGAAGTGTATCAAGACTTCTCTATTATCTTGGTGTTCTTCGTTGCATAGGCTCCTGTTGAGATGTTCTTAGAGAAGGAGCCTGCTTTATCCTAACATTAGAAAGACCTTCTTGATCTTGTAATTCTGAAGGTACTATAATTGTAGTTTGAGTATGGGATGTGTTTTTGGAGCTAAATGATGCTCTTCATCATCTGAATCAGTTGTTGTTGTCAAGGTAATGCTTCATCAAATACCATATGTATTGATTCTTCTATCCTCTTTGTTCTTTTATTATAAACTCTAAATCTTTTGCTAGCAGTACTGTAACGTAGAAAAATAGCTTCATCTGATCTCACATTAAATTTTCCAAGGTTTTTTTTTCCATTATTTAATACGAAGCACTTACAGCCAAACGCTCGAAAGTAAGTAACATTTAGTTTTGTTCCTTTCCACAATTCATAGGGGATCTTTTTGAGAATAGGTCCTATAAGGCAACTATTAAGTATGTAATAAGCAGTAGATATAGCTTCTGCCTAGTAACCACGAGGTAGACCACTTTCACACAACATTCTCCTGGCGATATCAGTAAGAGTCATGTTCTTTCTCTCAATAACTTCATTTTGCTGAGGAGTCCTTGAGCATGAAAAATTATGAGTTATACCATTTTCATTACATAAATCTTCAAATTTGTTTATATCAAATTCTCTTCCATGATCGCTTCAAATTGATGTAATGTAGTACCCTTTTTCAATCTAAATTTTTCTCCATCTTTCCTTTCAATATAGTTAAAATATGATATTTCACCAGTCATATATCTTGAACAATCACTATCAACTATCAATTGATTTTCTCTTGTCTCTATTCTGAAGCATATCTACAAAATGTATTATCTCATTTTAGGTACCCAAATTTTTCTAGTCCTTCCAAGTTAGTAGTTTGACCTTTTGGTCTCCAAACATATATTTGAGATCATTTCTTCATTCTCCGAAAGCTACAGGAATGACTAAGATGACCATGTCTATCACAGTAAACGCACAAAATAAATTAATGAAAATTACTATAATTTTTGTCATTTATCATATTCCTGTTGTTTTAACTGTAGCTACTACTACATTTATCAAAGAAATTCTTATATGGCCCAATACTATTATTTTCATTATATCTTATTCTAGCCTTGTCAAAAACACCTTTACCATTCCCAAGTAATACATCAAGATTATTCCTTCCATCAAAAAAATTAGCAAGTTCTTTTTCTAGAGAAATGATTTTTTAGCAAATTTCTCTTTCTCAAATTTTAGAGCAACATCTTGTGCTTTTAATTACTTTACCTTACAAAATCATTCTCAAGTAACGCATTCTCTAACTGACTTACCTTTTGTTCCAAAATTTCCTTTTCAAAGACTTTTGTCTTATCATCACTTTCAAGAGACATATTTTTAGACAACAAATTCTTATTCATAGACTATAATGATTTAATCTTATTTATTAAGGATGCATCATTATTCTTAGACTTTTTAACATTTTTGAAATATTGTACTATTATTTTTTTATATTGATCATATAATTCATGATATGCATCTCTTAATTCATCAATTTCAATATCAGAGTCAGAATAATATGTCTTATCATCTCCTAATTCAGCCATAAAACAAATGTTATTGACTTCTTCAGGCTCATCTTCTTAAAAGTTTTCAAAATCCTCATCCAATCAAGCTATAATTATAGCTTGCTTTCTTTATATGATATGTACTTAATTGATTATACATTTATTTCATAACACTTAGTGTTTAATGATATGAAATATTTAAGACATTCACTTTAGTTCATACTTGATTTCAGGTACAATTTGGTAGCGAAAGAGCTAAAGTGAGTCAAAAGCATAATATTTCAGCCGTTTTCTTGATATTCTCACTCACTTGTCCTAATGGAATAAGAAGAAGAAGGATTAGAGCAATTAACAAAATTGCCAAAAAGAACCTAATTTTTATATCAACAAAGAACCTAATTAGAGCAATTAGCTCATGCCCATACATCAAATTGTCACGGCCCTGACAATTTTGTCATGTGCATGACCACCATTGTCACATCCATGACTTAACATGCATAGGTGTGACTCATCAAGTCACACCTATGCAACAAAGGCTTATAATCGTGAGTCCTCAAGGGGACCAGGCACGGCCGTGAGCCACCATGCACTCTTATGACATTTGTCTAACCATCCCAAAAACCTAATTTTTAATATAAAAACATCATTTTGTTGGTACAAACATATGATGGTTTTACAAAGCATTTTAGAGTTTTGGGTCTCGATTTTAAAGAAGAGAAAGGGCAAAGCTCTATTCCTTTAGAGACCCATAGAGGGTTGAGCCTTCCGATGCCGATTCAGAGGTGACATTGACACCTAACAACCTAGTTAAGCATTATCTCCATTATGTTTGTTATTCTTTATGTTTGTTGTTCTTTCTCTCTTAGGAATTGATTATATTATCTTGTGTTTGTTGAATTGGGTATTGTGTAAGAATGATCGAATACTCTATTTGATTGTTTTTATGTATGAACTCATTTATACAATTGAATACAATATGTAATTTTTGTGTTTCTGATTCATTTAGGGTAATTAATGGTTGTTAATCATTAGGGATAACATCATCTAGGTTAAATGACCTAAGCTTGTGTAATTATTGCCTTGATTAATTTGTTTTCCTAACTTGTAATGCAGCTGTCCAATTAAATCTAGAGAGCTTATTCTAGGTTATTCGATAGCTAGGTTTAGTTAAAGACCTCTTCTTAATTAAACACAACCTAAGGAAAAATCGGGATTAATAGAACTTATTGTTAACCTACGATTAATAGTTGCTAGGAGTGGTATGAGAACAACAACTCAGTAAAATATGTTTAATTGTATATAGGCTGAGATTGAACTGATGATCAAGTCCCTAATGCATTCACCACTTTGAAACCAACACACTCTCTGTGAGATCAACCTAGACTCATTACTAATATAGTTGTAAAACTAGTTATTTTGAGTAGTATTATGACACGCTACGTCAAGTTATTAATGAGGAGTGACAAACATAGAATGCACTTCTGTAGGGGATGTTTATGTACTTTATTCTATTTTAAATTCTACTAGAATAGCTCCCTCCATATTTGAGGGGGAGCTCAAGGGACCTAATTTTTTTATCAAAATAGTGACTTTGGAGGAAAGCATATATAGAATGTGCTTATGTAGGGGATTTTTGGATGGTTAAAAATTTAAGTTTCAATGATCTTTGCTTCTTCTGTGAATATTTTGATAATTGCATATAACTTCATATAATTTTTCGTTTCCTTATTAAATTATACACTCTGCTTTTATATTGATTATATTTATAACTTGTTTTTCTTTCTATTGACTTTTTATAATAAAACTGCTAACATAAATTCATCGTGAAATGTCAACTTGGCAATTAGTTTCTAATGGAAGGAATAAGCTTCCATGAGAGGAATATGGCAAAATTCTCCTTGATGAAGAAAAAATTTATGCACAAAAAAATCTTCTCATCAATGTCTAATCACCCCTTGACTTCAATGATCGATCTTCTTCTTCAAGATTTTTAGTATCATCCAAATTAGCTCTCTTTCTTTATTATCTGTATCTAATTTTTTGTTATGAAGTTATTAGATGAACGTCTGATTGTATATAGTATGTGTTCTATAAAGCTTCCTCAAATCTTTAAGAGAACATAGACGACAATGGAGGCGATGGCGTTGATGGAGTCATTAAATAGGGTATGTATATGTTTAAATCTATGTTCCTTATACTTTTGATTTAATTTTTTAGCTTTTAGGAATAAAATTTTCAATGGATTATAGAGAAATTAATGTTATTGTTCTATACTATTTGTTCTTTAGGTGAAAAGTATAGCACGTGCGGTTCATCTAATTCAGTGATCCATACTACATATGGAAAATCATTCACTGTATCTTCAACTAATTTGGTTAAAATCAATAAGTTGTTGGAAGACAGTGTTAATAAACTAACTCCTACGGGAAGATCTTTATCTGTTTCAATTGATTCCTTTGAATGTGCAAAGAGCCCTTGTGGAAATCCAAACATAAGGAATTCCTTTACCATATCTACTGAGTTTCGTATCACTTGAAATCTAGAAAAATTATTATATTTTTTCTCTTCGATGGAATAGACATGAAACTTTATTTATTGTTTTGTCTGTAATAAATGTTAAACTTTTAATTAAAATCTTGTATTACTTACCATATATCATAATAATATATTACTTACCATATATCATTATTTATTGCTTTTTCTGTAAAAATCATATTTCATTATATGATTCATTCTTCATGTTAAAACTATTTGAAAATTTTGTGACACCATATCAAATTGGTAAATCATATAATTTAAAAGAGAATTATAAATTATAAATCTATGTAAATATTAATTAATTTTGACTTTATAGTTTCATTAATTGTTGAAATGATTTGAAATTTTTAGCTAAATTTATTTTTACACTTAGAATCATTATCAATAATATTAAATTTGAATTTTCTCAATATGATATTTAGTCACAAAATAATCAAGTCAAAGTTAGTAAATTTATCATTATAGATAAGAGAGATATTTTGTTATTTAAGAATTTGGCGACGATTTCAAAAATTGTCACCAAAGGTTTTTGAAATTTTTGCACAAAAAGTATGCCTTTTGAGATAATTTTAAAAATCATGGCCAAAGTTCACGCCTTTTACGACGAATTAAATAAAGTGTCACCAAAGATCTTCCATTTCTTGACAAGGTTAGTGAATAGTTACCAAGAGTTTGCCCTTTAGCGACGATTTTATAAAACCTTGCAAGACCTTTGCCTACGATTTCATAAAATGTCGTCAAAAGCTTATTTTTAGCTAAGATTTTGAAACTGCTGCCAAAGAAAAAGGTAACCAAAAGTCCTTTTGGTTGTAGTAATTTGAGGCCCAAATGGTAATGTTGACTAATTTTATTTGATTTGGTGACAACTATGGTTGGCCAGGGAAAATATCATCCCATTGGCTAGGACCAATATTTAGTCCACACCAAAATGAAGCATGTGTCATTATGTTAGTTGGGGTAAATTGGTTAGTGCCGGATTGGGTAGGTACCAAACTATTATTTAAGGTGAATTAGCCAATGTTAAGAGGCAAGTACTATTTTGTTGGTAGGGATGAATTATCCAATGTCTACCGTAAACATGTTCCCTTTGATATTAAGAGCAATTAGTTGTCCAATATTTATGGGATATAAAATTTGTAACTACCTAATTAGTATTCAATACTTGGATTCGTGCATTTTTCAGGAATCAGAGTGCATAACAGATGCATGGGTACCTAAGCAAGTTTGAGCATAGATTTGTAGAGTTAGATCAAAGGGAGTTTCTAGAAAAAGAGAGGACCATATTCGCGAAGTTATTTTAATTGAATTGTGTGAGTTTAGTAAGTTGCACGTCTTAACCCAATGATGAAGCTTGAGAGGTTGCACTTCGCCTTTGGATGTAGTACAAACACGTGTCCACTCAAGTTGGCTCAGGCTTGAGGCGTGTCAAAATGGTATTAGAAAAAGAGACTCTTTGCTATACAATATTCAGCCTAGACAATGAATGCGATGAGTGGCCCTGGCGGTAAGACTTGTAGGCAATGGGCTGCTTATAGAAGACTTCTGGCTCAGTTCCTCATCAAAAGAGGATGAGTGAAAGTCTTTGTAAGCCTATGAAAACTAATTAATTTTACTTTTTAAGGTAAAGTTGAGATAATGAACCAAGTCAGTATAAGAAGTTTACAAGCCAACATTAAGAGTACAATAGGAGCTAGCATGCTCGAAAAGCTAATAAAAGATAAGCAAAGGAATAGTAACATATCTTACAGCTTGTTAGTGTCGTCGGGGACTTGTGAGTTCTCTACAATTGAATATTACAGGCGTTCCACCTAGTAGCCATATTGGAGCTTATTGCATTGGTAATTCCTTTAGTTAACACTATTTTTCCGAATTAAAACAATGTTTGACATATACGGTTGATATTAGCCTTCTCATTCCTAAAGATTCTCGCATTCCTTTTATTTCATATGTTGTAAATGGAGCAGCTGAAGGCTACCTCGGAAAGGACGCTGTCCCCTTTAGTGTGATGATGGTTCGTCTAAGCCCATTTGATTATGCACGCTCATCGGTTCTAATTATTTTGCGGATTGCAGAGAGCTTGCAGTTTATGCCAAACCTAAGAAGTGTAGTTGCATTTAAAAAATAGATAAGTGTGTCTCGAACTCGGAATTGAAAAGAACACAAAATGAATTAAGAGATCAAAGTTGCATTTGTCTTTGGTCCTAATTGGCTGCTTGATTGTAAAACACAATATGAATTATGCTTTTGAATGATTGGTGGAAAATTATACTATTTTTTTTACCAGGTAACTAAAAGCATGTTGATGCTGAATAGCTTAATTTATGCGGGTTTTGTTAGTGAAGGCTCTAAAGTTGTGCCTGAGCCATACTACTTTGTCCTTAGCCTTTTGAGTTTGGGTTATATTCTAGTAAGTTGCTCATTATGAAAGTGAATCCCCTGGTGTTATAGTTCTGGACATTAATTCTTACTAATGATTGTATCGATTCTAGTGTGCTCAGGAAGTTTATCCATCATTGATAGCTTGCAAAATAAATTTTCTAGGTCTAATTATCAAACTAGAACTAGGATCTTTTCTCATTTCCTATGATGCTTTTGATGTAAGGTCTTATTATCCTCAAGTTCATGATCTGCCTCGAAGATCAGAAAGTCTGGTCTTTGATCTTAAAAGTTTTTAACTTTTAAAAATTGTATGTCAATCCACTGAACCAAAGAGTTTGCTATTTATGAAGATTTTCTTCTCTTCGTTAGCAGCACCTTGCTCGCTAACTATTTTCAAACTTATAATTCTCTTAACTCAAAATAAAACTGTTGTTTCATCAGCATAGGCTTAGAAAGTTACAAGCTACAAGAGCGAGATTGCTCAATCATGCTTTGCAGGACAGCAATTTAATTAATTTATCATAGCATGCAGGTTTAGACAGCCCTTTGGACTCGAACTCCAAATGACCAGGGAGAACATGTGATGACCTTGAAGGGTCAATTGATTTAATGATATTTTATCTTTTCTTTCTTAATTTTAAGAAATTAGAAGAACATTCTGCTAAATATCCCAAGCTTCTTGTGGTAATGAGGTGTGTGATTTGTACAAATTATTAGTTATCTGAATAAGAAAGTATATTCAGTTTGTATTGTACTTCAAATCAATATATACAGATGTC
>JAOSBK010000205.1:34411322-34426103 GCA_027568895.1 Erythroxylum shatona | reverse complement strand
TTGCATTCTAACTGCACGCCTTGGCTCAATGGTGAGAGGCGTGCAGCTAGAATGCAACAAAACCTTGAGGTCTTGGGTTCGAGTCGCGGCCTCATCCTTGACCAAAGAGGACAATACTGATTTGTGTTGGATGCCGTGGTATAACCCGCAAACACCCTCCTTGGTATAACCCGCAAACACCTAAGGGTGGGGGTGGGGTCCAACATTAAATCCTTCTTCAAGGTCAATCCTATACATCACCATATTAGGGCTACTCCCCCTAATATCAAAATTTTGCCACCCTATGACTCTCATCCTCTTCTTAATGCTCTCTACCACTTTCTCTTCTTGCTCAACATCCAATTGGTTGGAAATGATGATAGGTAAGGTGTGGTCATTACCTAAAAATATTTATCTCAGGTAAGAAGGTAAGGGTTTTAGTTCTACAGTGGGAGGCTTTACAATGGAAGGTGGTATGGGTGCATCCTCTCTCTCTAACTTCTCTTCCTCACCCTCCTCACACAATTCCTCTTCCCTCACACTCTCATTCCTATGCACTTTAGCAACTCTCTCAACTTCCTTTTCAATTTCCTTTTCAACCTCCTTCACACAATGATCCACAACATCAATCTTCACAAAAACACTTCTATCCACCGGCTTCTTCAAAGATTTAGTCATATTGAATTAAACATACTAATCACCAATTCTCAAAACTAGTTTTTGTTCATGCACATCAATTAATGCCCTACCAGTATTCATAAAGGGCCTACCCAAAATCAATGGAAAATTCCTATCTTCTTCACAATCCAACATAACAAAATCAACAGGAATTATAAATTTATCCACTTTTACTAGAACATCTTTTACTACCCCAAATGGCCTCTTGATGGATTGATCTATAAGTTAGATAAGCATGGATGTTGGCTTTACGTCTCTTAGCCTCAATTTCCTAAAAATAGATAAAGGCATCAAGTTAACACTTGCACTAAGTCACATAAGCATTTAGGAATGCAAAATCACCAATAACACATAGAATAGTAAAACTCCCTGGATCTTGTACTTTTGAAGGAATTGTGATTATGATGATCGAACTACAATTCTCTATCAAGGTCACTGTCTGATTGTCCTCCCAAGTGCATTTATGTGTCAATATGTCCTTGAGAAACTTTGCATATTTAGGCATACACTCCAATGCCTCCACCAAAGACAAATTAATCTAAAGTTTCTTCAACTTCTCTAACAATTTGGAGAATTAAGTGTCAACTTGCTTTTATCTTACGGATATGGAATCTTAGGCTTGTAGGGTGGTGGTGGTACATATGGCTTCTCTTCTTCTTTATCATCCATATTTTCCTTTTATTGGCTATCTTTTTGAGCAATTGGCTCCTCCAATTGCTTGCCACTCCTAAGTGTGATCACCTTGAGTTGTTCCATTGGATTGTCCTCAATATTGTTTAGTAAGCTTCCTGTATTACTAGAAGATAAAGCATTAATAAGTTAATCTACATGTACCTTTAAGTTATAGATGGATGAAGCATGGTATTTCGCAAACTGGTCAAAATTTGCCTCTATTCTCTTTTGATTCTCTTCTTATCTTTTTTGATCTTCCTCTTGGCTTGAGAACTTTAAACCTAATACGTCTATTAACTTGTCCATTTTGTTCTCTAAAGATCCAAGTCGGTCTTGTTGAAATCCGGGAGGTCCTTGTGTTGTAACTTGGCCACTTATATTGTTAGGACTCCACAAAAAATTTGGGTGGTTTTTCCACCCAGGATTGTTACCCTGTTGCAGCTGACCTAAGTAATTTACTTGTCCTATACCACTCGCTCCCAGTAAGAAACATTCAGCTATGCCATGGTTGTCCTGCCTATATAATTTACATTGTAACTACATGGTCTTGAATGTGGATAAAGAAGCTCTTTGTATGTTGGTCAACTGCTTAGTAAGGGTATCAATATGTGCTTGCGAAGCTATCACCGAGTCAAGTAAAATCATTCCTTTTTGCTCCTTAAACTGTTGTCTGCTCCTTTCATTTGACCATATACAACTGTTAATCTCCAACTCTTCTAAAAGGTCATGAGTTGCATCAATGGTTTTCCTCTTCAAAGACCCTCCTACAATTGAATTTATTGTTCCCCTTGTGCTCTGAGTTACACCATTGTATAATGTCTACAAAGGAAATTCCCTCGAAAGGTTATGGTGGGGGCAGCTCCTTTATAATTCCTTAAATCTCTCCCAGGCTTCATACAATGAATCCCCATCACTTTGTTGAAAGTTTGTGATCTTTGTGATGATTCTTGTTGTCTTGGTGAAGGGAAAGTACTTAGCTAGGAAAGCTTTGGCTAACTACTCCCAAGTAGTGATTTGGCTTGCACTGAGTGAACTATACCATGCCTTTGTTGGATCTCTCAAGGTAAAAAAAAACACAATCTCATCCACAACATCATCAGACATCCTATTAAACTTAAAGGTGTCACAAATCTCTAAGAAATTTGCAAGATGGGCATTGGGATCTTCATTTAACAACCCGTAAAACTGCACACTGCTCTAAAGTATATTGAGGAGTGTCGGTTTGATCTCAAAATTATTGGATTAAATTGTCCTTGCAACTCCTTAAGGACTAAAACCTAGCCTCATAAATTCCATCAATGTTCTCTCAGCTCTTCTTTGCTCTCCTTCTTTTGCCATATACCTCTATATTCTATCTTAACATCTATCTCTTCCTAGCTCTCTTTCGTGCTTGTAATATCTGAAAACTCTTCTTCATTTAGCTCGTTAGACCTTCTCGTGTTCCTTGTATTCATGTACCTACAAAAATGTAAGGAAAAATATCAAACACTCTTAAATCAAAGTCACATAAACTTAAAAAGATGTTAAACAAAACAATCTCTGGAAATGAAGCCAAAAACTTGTTGATTGCAAAAACAAAATACTTGTTTTATGCTAAAAATTGCAAGTATACAGGTCATTATTTGTAGTAAAAAGCAGATATCGTCCCACAAAGATTGTGCTTAGGTACTACTTAATTCAGGTTATGTTTGTTTAAGGCTTAAATTTGAATATTAAAATAAAAATCAAACTAAATTAAACAAACTAGAAACAATCGAATAATGTAATAATGGAAATCCGTAAAGAGAATTAATCAAGTTATGGGAGAAGAGATTTTACCTATCATTAATGCTAATCTAGCCTTTTATGTTTTTATAGGGTGTTGGTTCTAAATGGTTGTAGGGTTGATTACTCTTTTTAGAGTTATAATCATTCCCTAAATTGTAAAACCTAGTAGAATTATGGACTTACAATCTCTCAACTCACAAATTACCCACAATTCTAACTAGTTCTAAAGCTCTCTAATAAACAATTAGGTCTTGCACGAGATCTTTCTCCATAAAATTACTGACTAGATTGATTAAATGGTCAATTAGATAACCTAACTCTTGTTAATCCAATCTAATCATTTTCATATGATTCACCCTCCGATTTGTTGTTGAAACATGTAAATACATCAATCAATCACAACACCTAAATGAAGTAAACACAATTCAACTATATTAACATTAAAAATAAGTAAAATCCCAAAGGAAAAGTTAGAACATCATTAACAACTCAAAATAATCCATAACCATACAACCCATCTCAATCTTACAAATTAAATGAATAAAAAGGTAAATAGGGAGGAAATGACACTTAGGTTAGATGATTTAGGAAAGCAACGACATCGGGAGATCACCTATTTTGGGAAGTGATTAAAACCTTTCTAGTCGTTAAGCCCTAGGAGGTTTAATTAAAAATATTCCAAGGATTGCACTATAGCATACAACCTCGGGTAGTTCTCTTAATTAGAACCTAAGTGAATGGATCTAAGTTAAACTATAAGTCATAAAATGCAAGCTAATTGTGTAAAAAGGGGTTTGATTTTTGAAATCATTAACTCAACTAAATTGAATTGCAAAATGTATTTTTTGGATTTTAGGGAATCAGGAAATTTGAAAGGTAAAAACAAGTGATTAATAGTGATAAAGTCCTCTTGAAAATGAGCTCTAGCTATCATAGTTCGAAATTTGTTTTTTTTATGGGAATAGAAATCACTAAGTTTCAAATTGATAAACCTCAAAAAACTCTTGAAGTCTAAGATCTTAATCAATGGGACTCCATTTCTTAAGATCCTATTAAATGCTCTTTGTGTGTGCAGAGGAATAAGTCCATGCAACCAATCAATTGAAATCTAGAATTAACTCAATATCAAACATGACCATGCAAGATAGGAGAGAATCAAAGATCGCGAATAGACATATATGAAACTTTATACATTTAAACGTAAGTTCTACATAAACAAATCTAAACTATACAATATGAATATCCAGAATTTGATTACAAATATAATCGAGTAGCCCAACTATACATTACAAATCCTAAACCTAGGAATTTATAGAGTAAGAGTTGAACTATAGATTGAACTACTCCCTCTAAAGTTCATGGAACTCCAGCCATCGCTACATCTTCAAGAGGAAAATGAGACGTCTAGCCATGCATAGCTCTCGGAAGTTTCACAATTGAGAAGGAATCAGAGGCACCCATGGTCGAAGATTGACAGTGAAAAATAGCAGAAGAAGATTAGGGTTGGATGAGAGAAAGATGGTGAAAGATGTCTTGGAGGTTAAGCCTCTGATATATCTGCCATCCCCACTTATTTGTCAAAAATAAGGTTTCCAAGTAGGTATCTAGGCCGGTTTTTACAAATGGGTAAGTGAGTTTCCAAAAATAGCTCGGGTCCAACTGCAATTTTTGCCACAGTAAAAGAATAAGTTTGCCACGACAAACTTTTCCCGAAAGTTTTATGCTTAAATTCTCATGACTTCGTTGCAGCGAACTTTTCCCCAAAAATTTCTCCTTGAATTCTCTGGTTTTTGCCACGATGAAAGATGATCCGCGATGAACATGCTTATTAGTGTTGTTGACTTGTGTTATTGAATTTCTTGGTTTTCACTCTTGGCTCTACTTCTTGAGTGTCCTGCAATAAAAAAATAGTTTGCAGTATCAATTGTCTTAAAAATCAATTGAGTGCAATTACTATCTATTTGTGACAATATGCCTTCAAACTACATTAATTTAAAACAAGCATTCATAAGCTAAATTAAGCACAATATCTGATAATAAGAGCCAAAAAATAGAACAAAAATCATGAAATTGTCACCAAATAATATAGAAAACTTGGGTTCAATTAGGAAGCTTCAGAGTCGAAACCCTCCTCTTCTTCCTCTTCTTCTTTTCTCTCTCTTCTTTCTTTCTATCTCTTTTGGGTTTCCAAATGTAGGCTAATTGTAGACTCTTTTCTAGGGTTCCATCCTTATCCTTTTGTAGTCTTTTCCAATTAAGGTAACCTTAGTGTCTTTCCAGGGTCCGAAATGTCCCTTAAAAACTCAAATATGAAAGTGACTCCATAGTTTTCTGTGCGCAGGCCACGATTGTGGCCCTTATCTACTCTCTTTCATGATCGTGGCATATCCCCCATGATTGTGGCCCTGTGCTCAAGCTTTTGTCATGATCATGGCCCTATATTGGTGCTTTTGTCACGATTGTGGTAGGTTCCCCATAATTATGGCCCTATTTTTTCGTTTAAGTCTTCTCCAAAACTCTTCCGAATGCTCTGAAACACTGACAAACTGATCACGACACCTCATATATATATAATTAAAGCTCAAAAACATGTTCTCACCCAAAGAACACATAAAACACAAATGTTTATGAACTAACACAATTCTTAACCTAAACACATACTAAACAATCAAATTAACCACTAAACATATATCAAATTACCTATAAAAATACAATGCAATCTACATCTATCAAGTTTATAGTGGGATACTCAAAGAAAGCGTCACCATTGATAGACTTGTTGAAGAAAAAGCAAAAGTGGTGTTGGTTAGATGCGTGTTAGGAGGCATTTGAGATACTTAAAGCTGATATCTCAACCGAACTTGTGTTGAAGCTGTAAGAGTTTGATCTTCCATTTGAGGTATACACAGATGCATAAAAAAAGCCATTGGTGGAGTCCTAGTACAGGAAGGTCATCCAGTAGGATTTGAGAGTGGAAACCTCAGTAGTGCATAGCAATGGTACTTGACGCATGAATTGCAAGCTCTCGTAGTTCATACATCAATGAAGGCAACTTTGCAACATGGTTGGTATTTTGATAGTAGATGCTCATGCCATATGACAGGGGAAAAGACCTACTTAACTGATTATCATAATTGTATGGATGGTTATGTGACTTTTAAAGATAGAAAGAAAGCTTCCGTGATCAGTAGAGGAACATTATGTGTGGATGGTTTGCCTCCTCTCAAGAATGTATTCCATGTTGATGGATTAAAAGAGAATTTGGTAAGTATAAGCCAACTTTGTGATGATAGTTTGCTAGTTAAATTTACAAGTGATGAATGCAGGGTACTTACTAAACAAGGTGAATGTATCGTGAGCAGCAAGCGATCAGTCGACAATTGCTACATGTTGTAAGTCATGACCACGTGTAAGTCAGCTACTCATGAGAATGACATTGACTTATAGCATCAAAGGCTTGGGAACGTAAATTTTGATCTCATCAACAAATTGACAAAATTGGAGGCTGTGAAGGGTCTAGCCAAATTGAACAAAGAAGGAAAATCAATTTGCAGTGCATGTCAAATAAGAAAACAGCTAAGATTGCCACGCAAAAAGGTTAGACATGTTAATCTCATCTCATACACAAAAAGGTTGAACAAAAAGGTTGAGATATACTTGGGTATCATTCTTGAAAGAAAAATCAAATGCTTTTAAGACTTTTAGAAGCCTATGTGTGCAGGTCATGAATCTAAAAATTTTGAGTATATTGAGAATTCGATCAGATCACGGAAGAGAATTTGAGAATACAAGCTTTAATGATTTTTGTGATGAGTATGACATCACACAAGAATTTTCAGCACCCAAAACTCCATAACAAAATAGAGTTGCCAAAAGAAAAAAATAGAACACTTCAAGAAATTACCAGATCTATGTTGAATAGAAGTAAAATGTCTATGCAATTTTGGGCTGAAGCGGTTAACACAACATGCTACATATGCAATAGTACACAACATGCTACATATGCAACAGACTGTATCGTTGAAGCTTTCTGAACAAGACATCGTATGGACTTTCGAAGGAAAAGAAACCATATGTAGGTTACTTTCACATTTTCGGAAGCAAGTGCTATATTCTTAAAGATCGAAAACAACTTAGAAATTTGAGAGCAAAAGTGATGAAGGAGTTTTCATTGGCTATTCAACTTATAGTAAAGCCTATTGAGTGTACAATCAAAGAACAAAAAAAAGTGCAAGGATCCATAAATATTGTGATAGATGATGTATCTTTGTTAAATGGTCAAGTGGCAGAAGAGAAACAAAGTAACCAACCATCCGAATCAGCTCAAACAAGCAATGAGACAAAAGTGAAGAATTTTCCATATTGCAGTTAGTTACTGCTGAGGAAGTAACTGTAAGAACTGATTTGAAGTTATTTACTGCTAAGGAAGTAATTGCACGAACTGAAGAACTTTCAGTTACTTCAAATGATGAATCAACCAAAATACTAGAAGCTGATTTGAACTGAGGTTCTTCATCTCAAATCTGAAGAAATCATCCAGCAAAAAATGTTATTGGAGATGTGAGTGAAAGAAGAAAAATAAGAGAAAGAAAAAGGGTTGATTATCGAGAACTTGCAGGATACCTATGCTACACATCCTCATTTGAACCCAAGAACGTTAAAGAAGCACTACAAGATAAGTTCTGGACAACAACTATATAAGAAGAGTTGATTCAGTTTCACGGAATAATGTATGGAAATTAGTGCCAAGACCATCGGGTACTATTTTAATTGGCACAAAATGGGCATTTCGGAATAAAACAAATGACAAGGGTAATGTTACCAGAAATAAAGCAACGTTAGTAGTTCAGGGATACTCTCAAGTGGAAGGTATCAATTTCAATGAAACTTTTGCATCAGTGGCACGACTTGAATCGATCAGATTATTATTGGGCATAGTATGTATAAAAGGTTTTAAAGTTTATTAGATGGACGTAAAGAGTGCATTTCTAAATGGGTTTATATAAAGAGAAGTGTTTGCGGAGCAACTGAAAGGTTTCATTGATTCATCCCATGCATATCACATCTACAAGCTAAAGAAAGCACTTTATGGACTCAAACAAGCACCAAGGGCTTGGCACGAAAGACTTACTCAATATCTTATCAAGCAAGGATATAAACGAGGTAATGTTGACAAAACTTTATTAATTAAAAAGTTCAAATCTGATTTTGTGGTAGCTTAGATTTATGTTGATGGTATTGTGTTTGGTACGACATGTTCAAAGATGGTTGACTAATGACATTTGAATTTGAAATGAGTATGGTTGGTGAGTTAAATTTCTTTTTGGGCTTACAAGTGAAATAAGTGAAGGATGTAATTTTCATATCTCAAACCAAATATGCTAGCAACATAATAAAGAAGTTTGGTCTTGAGAATGCCAGATATGCAAGAACACCTATGAGTGTCTCAATGAACTAAATAGAGATGAGAATGGGAAAAGCGTTGATGACAGTATATATCGCAGTATAATTGGCAACTTATTACAGTTGACTACAAGTAGGCCAGATATTTGCTATAGTGTTGGTGTATGTGCTCGCTATCAAGCCAACCCAAAAGAAACACATCTAACAACGGTCAAGAGAATTTTTAGGTATGTAAGTGGAACATCAGATTTTAGAATATGGTATACATCAGATTCGGCATCTTATCTAGCTGGATATAATGATGTGGATTGGGCTGAAAATTTAGATGACTGCAAAAACACTTCAAGAGGTTGTTTTTTCTTAGGAAACAATTTGATTTTTTGGTACATCAAGAAGCAAAATTCAATCTCACTATCGACCGCTGAGGTTAAATACATAGCTATAGGCAATTGTTGCTCACAACTTCTTTGGATGAAACAAATGTTAGAAGACTATGGGATTGATCAAAATGAGTTGACTATTTTATACGATAACAAAAGTGCAATAGATATTTCGAAGAATCTAGTTTAGCATTCAAGGACGAAACATATTGATCTTTGGTATCACTTTATTCGGGAGCTCGTGGAAAGCAAAACAGTCATCTTATCACATGTATCTACCGAAAAGCAGTTGGCAAATATTTTCACGAAACCTCTTGATGTAGTAAGGTTTGAACTTCTCAGAGGAGCTTTGGGACTTTATGTCCTACATTACTAGTGTATTTTATTTTCAAAAAAAGAAAAAGAAAATAATATTACAAAAAGGGGGACGTTGTCATCTGAGGGATTTGAAATTCCTAATTTTATTTCACTCCTATCTCCTTATACTGACGCAACTCCAATATCCCTGCATCTGCTTCTCCAATCTACATCTTTGACACAGCTCCTCCCATAAACTCACTGTCCACCTGTGCTTCTATTCCTTTATTAAATTTGTCCTTCCCTGTAGCAGCTCCACAATTGACATTGTACACTCGAAGATCACACTATGTTGCCCATATTCCAGTCCTCTTTATCGTCGAACTTCTCGTGGGTGTTTCTTTATTGTAAGTTTCTTTCACTACAATGACAGTCTTCATTTTCGTGGGTGTCGGTTCATTGTGCCTCTCTCTTCCACTGTGGCTTAGACTTCCTTTTCATCGGTGTTGGTATATTGTGAATCCCTCACTACAGAGGCGTCTTCCATCTCACGGACCTGACACTAGTTTCTACTTTGCAGTGGAAGAAGCCCCATTTTGGTACTATTGTCTTTCTCTTCATCTTGTTGACTGCTTGATTGTGATTGGATTTGAAAAAAATTATGGTCCAACATTACTGGGTTGTGATCGGGTTTTATTGGCTTGTGATTGCATTTGAATACCTGACTGTGGGTTTTATCGGTGAAATTGACTAATTATGTTAGAAGCTACTGGATTGTTCCCTGATTTGTTGCATCTGGACTGATTGAAGTTGAAGCCTACTAGTTTGCAGATTGAGTTTTAACTAATCGTGGCTTCTAATTATTTGTGGTGGATTTCTGATTGAAGTTTCAATACTTGCTAGTTATTGGATTTTGGCTTATTGCAGATTGGGTTTTTGACTAACTGTGGTTGATTTTTGTGTTAATTGCGGCTGGAAGTGACTAACTAAGGTTGAAATTTTCTGGCTTGTTAAACTTGACTCTGATTGGTACTTATTGCATTATTGATCTTTGACTGATTGTAATTGGAGTATGGGAAAGAACAAGGAAAAGGTTTTGTCCTCGGTTTCTGAGAAAAAGGCAGTATTTGTAACGCAACGCTCAAGTCGCTTACTTTTGAATCCAAAATTCGGCATGAGTATTACCGGGGTTAGGTTTTCTTGGGCAACGCCCATTGACATTCCTGATATTCCTTCCGTTCGGGATAAAAGCGATCTTGTTCATGATGTTACTCAAGTAATAAGGTCTATGACTGAAGAATTAGCTTCGGATTCCAACGCAACTCTTGTTGTGTCTGCTCCACCACCAATGCCTCCTATGACTCCTACGAAACATACAAAGATGAAATGTTGAAAGATCATACGCTCAACTTCCGTCAATCCTCTGTCAAATTGAGAGTGGATAATGCTATTTCGTTCAAGCTTTACTGCAACATCCCACTATCATAGGTTACATACCCAAACATTTAGAAACATTCAAGTACATATCCTGTGATAATGGCATGTTAAAGTAAAAACAAATCCAACTTACACATGGCCTCAACTAACATCATTTGAAAGTCAGCAAATTTTTAAATCATTCATTGCATTTATCCACAAATTTACACTATTTCCTTAAGACAAATATTTACAATCTCGTACAGGTTCTAACAAAAATAACAAAATACAAGACACAACACTCCTGGAGCCAGCTGACATATCTCTAAACCATTACAAAATCCAAAAAGGTCCTTTAGTCCTGTCTAAAGAACTAGGTCTCCTGTCTCATACCTGAAAAGCCACATTGCAATTTTTATGAGTTTTGCGAACTCAATGAATGAACCATCATTGATGATTTCACCGAATCATATACACATAATACATATTTTCCAGACACTCATTTAGAGAATAAACACATTCCAGATGTTCACATAATATGCTATATCATAAGATCACACAGTCTACATTACTAAGCATAACAAATAAATCACATCAATT
Organism: Erythroxylum shatona; assembly: GCA_027568895.1. Classification (NCBI taxonomy): domain Eukaryota; kingdom Viridiplantae; phylum Streptophyta; class Magnoliopsida; order Malpighiales; family Erythroxylaceae; genus Erythroxylum; species Erythroxylum shatona. The sequence continues at coordinate 34,414,911 of JAOSBK010000205.1, read as the reverse complement.
TATCACTCATTCAGCATTGCAAATCATTCAATAAATTTCAGTCTTATAATGTTATATGCATAAGACTCACATTCTTTCTTATTGTTGTGACCGAGTGCCAATCACAACTTATACAAATATTAGCCCATAGGGTTCAGTCAAACAGAATCACGGAGCATAGTTTTACGTGTAAAATCAGAAATTACGGAGCAAAGCTCTACGTGGAAGCGCTTCATACTGGCAACTCAAGTCATAATGCCTTTATCTGAATATGCATTTTATGAAATGTAGCAATTTCAGAAAAATCTCCTATATCACAATCTGATACAAATGTTCAGGCAAGATTTCACAATCATCGGACCTAAGTTCGGCATTCAACTTTCATTAAGAATCAAATATCAAAGTTGTATCAAATCAAAACACTCCCAATACATACCCAACTATTAAAGTCCTCGAACCTCATGTCCCCAAAAACAACTCACAAACAATTCGATAATATTGGAAGTTTAACAAATCAAATTAAATTCGTCAAATTCATATCAAATCAAAATACTCCCAATACATGCCCAACTATTAAACTCCTCGGACCTCAAGTCCGGCATTCAAAAACAACTCACAAACAATCCAATAATATTAGAAGTGTAATAAAGTAAATTAAATTCAAATCAAATCAATTCTAGGAAATCATCTAGGTTGACTCACAGAATGCTCCAATGTACTATTGTCTGGATGGTCCGACAATGTTTGTCTGGCGTCCACTTGGCTCCTCTAAAACATACACAACACATTCACAAATATCACATTTTTGCACAAATATATAAGTGTTCTTTTATGCACATCAATATATAGAAAGTATGCACAATGCATATTCAATGACAATTCCGGGTATCTTATAATAGCATATGGTACTTATAATTTGGACCAAAATAAAACAATGTGAAATAAATTTGATAACCTAATTGACCACTTCAGATTTTCTACCTATATGATTTTGGGTCAATATTGCATCATTAATCTGGTAGGGTAAATGACAAAATTAGGCAGTACTTTCTTTTGGAAAGTTGTTTTACAGTGTCTTAAGTTTCTAATGACTCCAAGATCATCCAATTTGATTCAGTATTCAATGAGTTATGCGCAAAATACCTCAGACTATGCACATTTGAACTTTTGACTAGCACATGATCATACCCTCTAATTGTTCAACTCATATCATTCAGTTCAGACATCAAAAAATTTCAAACTTTATACCAATTTAAATTTAAGAGAAAAATATAGAACTTTGGTGAAGACACCTTAGTCTAATTCGACCTATATCAATACAGTTTATTCAATAATCACAGGACATGATTTCTGTCCCTGATAGTGCTTCAGCTTAAGATACAACTAACTTACATGCCAATTTTGAAAATCATAGAGAAAGAATTAAAATTTGACTTCTCCACTAAAGTTGTAGACATATGTACCTAGTTTAATATGAATAAAAAATGAACTCATTCAAAAATCTAAAGCTCAAGTTATAATTAGAAAACCGAAGCATGATCATGAAAATTTCCAGTTCATAACATTCCAGCAGACTTCCACACTTTCATCCTATCAATCACTTTCAAATCAATTCAGATAACTTTAAATTTTTATAGAGAGAAAGAAAATGTCTTAGAAATCCATTAGTCTAAGTTTCAAGCTATTTGGAGTTCGGATGAAAAAGTTATAGGCAAAAGACTGAAGGCTTTGTATTTCTCTTCTTTTTTTCACATCAGCCCACGTTTTTTTAATCATTTTACTCCTTAAAACACAACACCTCGTTATGCTTTGTATCCTCTTTAACTCTAACCTCATTTAAATCCATCTTTAACAAAACCCAAACATTTACGCTTATATTGGGAAAAACAGAGCTCAACTTTTCTGCATATATGGCTTTGCATGCGTTTTAAAATCCAGCAATAACCTCATCCCAATTTTCATTTCATCATATAGTTTCATTCTTTTCATCTCAAATGCAAAATTAAATACAACACCAAAAAAAAAACATAACATCACTCACGACTTTTCATCACTTTCTACCTCTTTTCTGCATTTTTCTAACATCAATTTTCAGCCCAAAAATGTTCACGCATGCACCCATCCACAGGCATGAAAACATCATGTCTTTGTCATTTATCCTTAATTTAACCATAAAAATGAAAGCACAACTTACTTGTTTCCAACAAAAAACTCTAATAGTAAGAGTAGACAAAGCTTTCGGTGGGTCAAGCAAATAGCAAGAATCAATGATAAAACGATTGGTTTCGGTGATGTATAAGCAAGAAGAGTTTTTGCTTTTGTTAAAACCTTCCTTGTGAATAAACAACAGTAGAGGAGAACTTCACCGTGGCATTTTTCATGGTTGAAAAGTGTCACTAAATAATGCTACCACTTATCACCATTTAACTAGGCTATTTATTTTTTCTTATTTTTCTTAATCGAAAAAAACCCAAATTTTTTAAAATTTCAAAAAAATTCACCAAAAATCCAAAATATTACTAATAGTCTCCAAATAAATTTTTAACTCAAAAAATAATTCACCAAAAATTTCTAAAATATTTAAAATGTACAAAAATTATCAAATCACATTTAATACATTCCAAATAAATCCATAATTTCCATTTATGAACCAATTTACTCGGAAATGCCAATGAATGCATGTACAATTATATGAATATGCAAAATAAATATGTATGGTACAATTAATTTATGCATGACGTGTATTTTCCTAATTTCACAATATTTTTTTATAAATTACTATTCTAGCCTTAACATGGGTATCGGGATATTACAACTCTCCCCTCCTAACAAAAATTTCATCCTCGAAATTCTTACTTGAATGATCAAATAAGTAGGGATACTGATTCCTCATGTGCTCCTCCGTTTCCCATGTGGCTTCTTCACTAGAATGATTCTTCCAAAGGACTTTCACCATTGGAATCACACGATTTCTCAATTGCTTATTCTGATAGCCAATTATCTTAACTAGTTCTTCTACATAGCTCAAATTGTTAGAGACTTTAATCTCCTGAGTAGATATCACATGAGTTGGATCCGATCGATATCGCCTAAGTATGCTTACATGAAATACATTATGTATCTGAGTCATTTCCGAAGGTAAGACTAACTTATAAGCCAATGGTCCAATCCTTTTAATTATCTCATAAGGACCAATATACCTCGAATTTAACTTATCCTTCTTGTCAAATCTCAATACACCTCGCTAAGGTGATACTCTTAAGGATACCTTGTCACCAACCTGATATTCTGAATCGATAACGCCAATATCAGATCATATTAATATCTCTTAACATTCTTGCATACAAAACATATTATGAAATTGAGACATCTTTGTTGGTAAAACAAACTCATATGTTAATGGTCCTCTTCTCACAAAACTTTCATATAGACAATTTTATGTCGGGCTTAGCTCCCTTTTTCCTAACCTGAGCACACCTTGACAAGGTGATACTCTCATAAACAATTCATATTTCACATCTCTTTAGTGTTATTACACTTAACTCATGTGTCTATCTCACTTTATTCCAAATCTTCGGTGTTGATTCACCTAATTCATTCATCTTTCTTG